>NC_059659.1:8921770-8931770 GCF_020424385.1 Procambarus clarkii | reverse complement strand
CTCTACGTAAATATATCACTACGGGCTCGCCATAGCCCGTGCTACTTAGAACTTTGTTCCAGGTTGCGAATCTTAAGCAATAATAATCTTCGTAAATGTCATTTGTCATCATTAGCCGCAGGGAATGGCTTCATGTCAGGGGCCTCGTAGCCTGGTGGATAGCGCGCAGGACTCGTAATTCTGTGGCGCGGGTTCGATTCCCGCACGAGGCAGAAACAAATGGGCAAAGTTTCTTTCACCCTGAATGCCCCTGTTACCTAGCAGTAAATAGGTACCTGGGAGTTAGTCAGCTGTCACGGGCTGCTTCCTGGGGGTGGAGGCCTGGTCGAGGACCGGGCCGCGGGGACACTAAAAAGCCCCGAAATCATCTCAAGATAACCTCAAGATAAGATGTTGGTCATTCTCTCCCCTGTGGTTTCGATCTGTCTCTCCATCCTGTCTTATCTCTCATATGGCCTTCTCTTTCTCCCCCGTGGCTGTGAGGAGAGTGAGGTGGTGGTGAGAGTGGTGGGGACGTGTGAGGGAGGAGGAGGGTGCCATCACCGGTGGGGAGCACAGCTCTCTGCATTACTCCGCCTCGCCCACACCTGACATCAACTCAATTTGGCTTACACATACACGCGCCAGAACGCCCACTCTCTCACACACACACACACACACACACACACACACACACACACACACACACACACACACACACACACACACACACACTCACTCACTCACTCACTCACTCCCCCTCTTCACTCGCACGACTATTTATGCTTGCGTGGGTTGAGCTCTGGCTCTTTGGTCCCGCCTCTCAACTGTCAATCAACTGGTGTACAGGTTCCTGAGCCTTCTGGGCTCTATCATATCTACACTTGAAACTGTGTATGGAGTCAGCCCCACACACAGAAGCTAGTGAAAAGGCTGGATATGCAGGCTGGAGTGAAAGGGAAGGTACTCCATTGGATAAAGGAGTACCGAAGCAACAGGAGACAAGAAGTCAATGTGAGGGGTGAGGTCTCAGATTGGCGAGACGTTACAAGTGGAGTCCCGCAGGGGTCAGTCCTTGGACCTATACTGTTTCTGATATATGTAAGTGAACTCCCAGAGGGTATAGACTAGTTTCTCTCAATGTTTGCTGATGATGCAAAAATTATGAGGAGGATTGAAACAGAGGATGATAGTAGGAGGCTACAAGATGACCTAGACAGACGGAGTGAATGGTCCAACAAATGGCTGTTGAAGTTCAACCCGAGTACATGTAAAGTAATGAAACAAGGCGGTGGAAACAGGAGGCCAGACACAGGATACAGAATAGGAGATGAAGTACTTAATGAAACGGACAGAGAGAAAGATCTAGGAGTTGATATCACACCAAACCTGTCTCCTGAAGCCCACATAAAAAGAATAACGTCTGCGGCATATGCGAGGCTGGCTAACATCAGAACAGCGTTCAGGAACCTGTGTAAGGAATCCTTCAGAACCTTGTATACCACATATGTAAGACCAATCCTGGAGTATGCGGCCCCAGCATGGAGCCCGTACCTTGTCAAGCACAAGACGAAGCTGGAAAAAGTTCAGAGGTATGCCACTAGACTAGTCCCAGAACTAAGAGGCATGAGTTACGAGGAAAGGCTGCGGGAAATGCATCTTACGACGCTGGAAGACAGAAGAGTAAGGGGAGACATGATCACAACCTACAAAATCCTCAGGGGAATCGACCGGGTAGACAAGGATAAACTATTCAACACTGGTGGGACGCGAACAAGGGGACACAGGTTTAAACTGAGTACCCACATGAGCCACAGAGACGTTAGAAAGAATTTTTTCAGTGTCAGAGTAGTTAACAGATGGAATGCATTAGGCAGTGATGTGGTGGAGGCTGACTCCATACTCAGTTTCAAGTGTAGATATGATAGAGCCCAATAGGCTCAGGAACCTGTACACCAGTTGATTGACGGTTGAGAGGCGGGACCAAAGAGCCAGAGCTCAACCCTCGCAAACACAACTAGGTGAGTACACACACACACACACACACACACACACACACACACACACACACACACACACACACACACACACACACACACACACACACACACACACACACACACAAACACACAATATTTTACACCTGTAATGTTTTATTAATGTATTTTCTTCCATTTTAGGTAAGAGCATATGGGATGAGCGTCTGATTCCACGATTGAGGTAATGTTTATCTTAATGTTTTTCCATGTCTTTATTGACTCCCCATACACCTATATTCTCCCTGCGTTGCCCCATCAGTATAGGCCTATTATACCACCTTTCCCTCTGTTTACATAGTTATTTTTGGAACTATGTGGACCATAGTACATATATTGACATATTAGATAGTAGAATTTGGTACTAATCACTTTATACCGTCCGAGAAAATAGCTACACAAATATTTGTAGGCTTATTATATCACATGTTTGTACCATATTAGGCCTCAGCGTGTGTTAGGCCTTGGAAGGTAAGGTTAGGTTAGGACAGGTTTTCTTTACATGAGTACAAAAAAGATCAGTCGATTAAGGCAGTGTCTGGGATGCTCCCGGACGCAGGTTCGAATCCTCGTCACGGCCCTTGTGGATTTGTTCATGAGTACAAAAACTTTTGTACAGACAAAAACTTTAAGTCTGTACAAATAAGCCGGTTTGGCCACATTCAGTAGTCCCTAA
This sequence comes from Procambarus clarkii, assembly GCF_020424385.1. Taxonomy (NCBI): domain Eukaryota; kingdom Metazoa; phylum Arthropoda; class Malacostraca; order Decapoda; family Cambaridae; genus Procambarus; species Procambarus clarkii. Next base: position 8,929,079 of record NC_059659.1, on the reverse strand, counting down.
TTCTACTTTCTTATTGCCTTTTACGTTAGTATATATGTACGATGGTGTTCAGCGTGGCGACCTGAGTGGTAAGGGTCAGCGTGGCGACCTGAGTGGTAACGGTCAGCGTGGCGACCTGAGTGGTAACGGTCAGCGTGGCGACCTGAGTGGTAACGGTCAGCGTGGCGACCTGAGTGGTAACGGTCAGCGTGGCGACCTGAGTGGTAACGGTCAGCGTGGCGACCTGAGTGGTAAGGGTCAGCGTGGCGACCTGAGTGGTAAGGGTCAGCGTGGCGACCTGAGTGGTAAGGGTCAGCGTGGCGACCTGAGTGGTAAGGGTCAGCGTGGCGACCTGAGTGGTAAGGGTCAGCGTGGCGACCTGAGTGGTAAGGGGTCAGCGTGGCGACCTGAGTGGTAAGGGTCAGCGTGGCGACACTGAGTGGTAAGGGTCAGCGTGGCGAACCGAGTGGTAAGGGTCAGCGTGGCGACCTGAGTGGTAAGGGTCAGCGTGGCGACCTGAGTGGTAAGGGTCAGAGTGGCGACCCTGAGTGGTAAGGGTCAGCGTGGCGACCTGAGTGGTAAGGGTCAGCGTGGCGACCTGAGTGGTAAGGGTCAGCGTGGCGACCTGAGTGGTAAGGGTCAGCGTGGCGACCTGAGTGGTAAGGGTCAGCGTGGCGACCTGAGTGGTAAGGGTCAGCGTGGCGACCGGAGTGGTAAGGGTCAGCGTGGCGACCTGAGGGGTAAGGGTCAGCGTGGCGACCTGAGTGGTAAGGGTCAGCGTGGCGGAAACTGAGTGGTAAGGGTCAGCGTGGCGACCTGAGTGGTAAGGGTCAGCGTGGCGACCTGAGTGGTAAGGGTCAGCGTGGCGACCTGAGAGTGGTAAGGGTCAGCGTGGCGACCTGAGTGGTAAGGGTCAGCGTGGCGACCTGAGTGGTAAGGGTCAGCGTGGCGACCTGAGTGGTAAGGGTCAGCGTGGCGACCTGAGTGGTAAGGGTCAGCGTGGCGACCTGAGTGGTAACGGTCAGCGTGGCGACCTGAGTGGTAACGGTCAGCGTGGCGACCTGAGTGGTAACGGTCAGCGTGGCGACCTGAGTGGTAACGGTCAGCGTGGCGACAAAACTGAGTGGTAACGGTCAGCGTGGCGACCTGAGTGGTAACGGTCAGCGTGGCGACCTGAGTGGTAAGGGTCAGCGTGGCGACCGGAGTGGTAAGGTCAGCGTGGCGACCGAGTGGTAAGCGGTCAGGTGGCGACCTGAGTGGTAAGGGTCAGCGTGGCGACCTGAGTGGTAAGGGTCAGCGTGGCGACCGGAGTGGTAAGGGTCAGCGTGGCGACCTGGAGTGGTAAGGGTCAGCGTGGCGACCTGAGTGGTAAGGGTCAAGCGTGGCGACCTGAGTGGTAAGGGTCAGCGTGGCGACCTGAGTGGTAACGGTCAGCGTGGCGAACTGAGTGGTAAGGGTCAGCGTGGCGCCTGAGTGGTAAGGGTCAGCGTGGCGACCTGAGTGGTAAGGGTCAGCGTGGAGACCTGAGTGGTAAGGGTCAGCGTGGCGACCTGAGTGGTAAGGGTCAGCGTGGCGACCTGAGTGGTAAGGGTCAGCGTGGCGACCTGAGTGGTAAGGGTCAGCGTGGCGACCTGAGTGGTAAGGGTCAGCGTGGCGACCTGAGTGGTAAGGGTCAGCGTGGCGATCTGAGTGGTAAGGGTCAGCGTGGCGACCTGAGTGGTAACGGTCAGCGTGGCGACCTGAGTGGTAACGGTCAGCGTGGCGACCTGAGTGGTAACGGTCAGCGTGGCGACCTGAGTGGTAACGGTAATCGATCAGTTATTGACCAAGTTGGCCCAGCAATTGGCAAGTAGCGAGATTACAAGTTTAGGAACACCTGGCTTTCAAAAGTAGCCCGATTCGCTACTTTTTAGCCCCGATTCGCTACTTTTCTAGCCCCGATTCGCTACTTTTTAGCCCCGATTCGTTACTTTTTAGCCCCGATTCGTTACTTTTTAGCCCCGATTCGTTACTTTTTAGCCCCGATTCGTTACTTTTCTAGCCCCGATTCGTTACTTTTCTAGCCCCGATTCGCTACTTTTCTAGCCCCGATTCGCTACTTTTCTAGCCCCGATTCGCTACTTTTCTAGCCCCGATTCGCTACTTTTTAGCCCCAATTCGCTACTTTTTAGCCCCAATTCACTACTTTTTAGCCCAGTCTGGCAACACTGCCTGGCCAGAGACTGGAATGAGAGGACATTGATCCTTGGGACCACAAGATAACTTAAAGATAAGTAAGTAACGTTTATTATCTTTGGTTCTTGTGTTTGTGTCTTTATTGGATAGGTCGTCCCCTTTCCAAAAAGTTCCAAGTAGCACGGGCTATGGTGAGCCCGTAGTGGACTTACCTGGCACAGGAGCGGGGCAAGTAGCACGGGCTGTGGTGAGCCCGTAGTGGACTTACCTGGCACAGGAGCGGGGCAAGTAGCACGGGCTATGGTGAGCCCGTAGGACTTACCTGGCACAGGGCGGGGCAAGTAGCACGGGCTATGGTGAGCCGTAGTGAACTTATCTGGCACAGGAGCGGGCCAAGCAGCACGGGCTATGGTGAGCCGTAGTGGACTTACCTGGCACAGGAGGAGGCAAGTAGCACGGGCTATGGTGAACCCGTAGTGGGACTTACCTGGCACAGGAGTGGGGCAAGTAGCACGGGCTATGGTGAGCCCGTAGTGGACTTACCTGGCACAGGAGTGGGGCAAGTAGCACGGGCCATGGTGAGCCCGTAGTGGACTTACCAGGCACAGGAGTGGGGCAAGTAGCACGGGCTATGGTGAGCCCGTAGTGGACTTACCTGGCACAGGAGCGGGGCAAGTAGCACGGGCTATGGTGAGCCCGTAGTGGACTTACCTGGCACAGGAGCGGGGCAAGTAGCACGGGCTATGGTGAGCCCGTAGTGGACTTACCTGGCACAGGAGCGGGGCAAGTAGCACGGGCCATGGTGAGCCCGTAGTGGACTTACCAGGCACAGGAGCGGGGGGCAAGTAGCACGGGCTATGGTGAGCCCGTAGTGGACTTACCTGGCACAGGAGCGGGGCAAGTAGCACGGGCTATGGTGAGCCCGTAGTGGACTTACCTGGCACAGGAGCGGGGCAAGTAGCACGGGCTATGGTGAGCCCGTAGTGGACTTACCTGGCCCAGAAGTGGGGCTGTAACTCGATTTTTTGAATGAAAAGAAAAATCTTTTAGGGTGGTGAAGTGTACTTATAGGGTGAAGTGTTTGGGGTGAGGTGGGTAGGGGTTGGGTGTATGGTGGGGTGAGGTGGGTAGGGGTTGGGTGTATGGTGGGGTGAGGTGGGTAGGGGTTGGTGTTACAGGTAAGGGGGGGTGTTCCCCCCTTACCCCCTTGGTGTAGCCACAGTGAGTCACCCCATGAGAGAAAATGTAAGTTCTCCTTGGCGCAATTAATACTGGGGAGACCCGCCTAGATGGACCTTCAGGCGCCTAGTCGCGGCTGCTAATCTTCGCCTTCCTAGCTTACTGGCATCAGTACACGTTGCTGTTGGACACTGTTGTTGTTATAGACTCAGCTACCTGGAACAAGTAGCACGGGCTATGGTGAGCCCGTAACTTATCTGGCACAGGAGCGGTGCCCTTATTGGACAATATTTTCCAGTTCATTTATATACATGAAGAACATGGCTGGTCCCAAAGCTTAGGCATCCCAATCCACAACTTTAGGGACTTAATTCGACAATAGCTTAGAACGTCAGATTAACAAATTATAACGCGGCATAATGGGTTTTGTCTGGGACCGGGGTTCGATCCCCGGCGATGGCAGTCAAAAATGGCCAGTTTCTTTCACCCTAATGCCACTATTAACCAGCAGTAACCTGTTTATGTTTATATATATATATATATATATATTATATATAGGAAACCTTTTTTTTCCTTTATTGTGTATTTAAAGGTTACAAAACATACAAGACAAATGCCTAAAGGTTATGGATCTCTTGAAGCTCCTCCGCTTCTGGACATTACCATATATATATATATATATATATATATATATATATATATATATATATATATATATATATATATATATATATATATATATATGCAATTGACGATCACAAAACACTGATCATTTTATGTGGAAAATCCACAGAGAAATATGAAAATATTTCATATTTCTCAGTGGATTTTCCGCATATATATATATATATGTCGTACCTAGTAGCCAGAACGCACTTCTCAGCCTACTATGCAAGGCCCGATTTGCCTAATAAGCCAAGTTTTCATGAATTAATTGTTTTTCGACTACCTAACCTACCTAACCTAACCTAACCTAACTTTTTCGGCTACCTAACCAAACCTAACCTATAAAGATAGGTTAGGTTAGGTAGGGTTGGTTAGGTTCGGTCATATATCTACGTTAATTTTAACTCCAATAAAAAAAAATTGACTTCATACATAATGAAATGGGTAGCATTATCATTTCAAAAGAAAAAAATTAGAAAAAATATATTAATTCAGGAAAACTTGGCTTATTAGGCAAATCGGGCCATCCATAGTAGGCCAAAAAGTGAGTTCTGGCTACTAGGTACGACATATATATATATATATATATATATATATATATATATATATATATATATATATATATATGTATATATGTATATATGTATATATGTATATATATGTATATATGTATATATGTATATATGTATATATATATACAGGACCCCCACTACACGGAATGCGACACGAAATGGGGTGCCATGACAGACCCAGCACTCAGACCAGCCATGCCGAAAGCCAAGAAACAATCAAGTTGGGACAGCCCCATTGTAGACAAAGAAGCCACAGCTTTGCTGGAGGCAGCAACAACCCCCAGTGATCGTGCACGCCTCACAGCTGTGCAGGCTCCCCATGCAGGGGACTTCCTTCTAGCAGTCCCTATGTCTGCGACAGGCACACGTCTTGATCCGCAGGAGCTCCGTATTGCAGTCGCTCTCAGCCTTGCTGCCCCTATCCACACTGTTCACAGGTGTATTTGCGGCGAGGCAGATGCTGACGAATATGGATTGCATGGCCTGCACTGTGGAAAATCGGGTGGTTGGCACACTAGACACGACGAAGTCAACGACATCATTAAAAGAAGCCTTGCCTCTGCTCAGTGTCCAGCGGAGAGAGAGCCCCGCAACCTACTGAACCGTGACTCTGTTAGCTTTGCCGGCCGACCAAACGGAATCACACTGCGTCCGTGGAAGGGTGGCAGGCAGTTAGCATGGGACTATACTTGCGTATCCACCCTGGCAACGACATACATCACCCTCTCTGCCGGCACGGCAGGAGCCGCAGCGACACACAGAGAAAAACAAAAGTCAGTCAAGTACAGGCAATTAGATCAAAGGTACAATTTCGTTCCAATAGGGTCTGAGACCCTAGGCCCATGGGGTGAGAGTGCAAGAAGGTTTCTTAAGGATCTTGGTTCCAAGCTCATTGACACCACAAGAGACCCTAGAGCAGCAAGTTTTCTCTTTCAGCGCCTCAGTGTCGCGATCCAGAGGGGAAATGCCCGCTGCATCCTCGGTTCCTGCCCGGCGTCGGAGGAGTTCGAGGAAATCTACAGCCTCTAGGAAGCGAACTTTTTCTTGTGTCCTCTTAATGTTCATTTTTTGTATAAAATCAGATATGTAACTGTATAACCTTGCATAATAAAGTGTACATCATAATAAAAAAAAGGGGGTGGTAGGAGAAGTGAACACTCTTTCGTATTCAGAGTTAAATGTCAAGTTTTTCCCTGAGTGCTCTGTGTTCCCTTCTCTGAGGCTGTGGGTCCCTATAATTGCACCAGTGGTGGTACCCCCCTATATATATATATATATATATATATATATATATATATATATATATATATATATATATATAGGGGGGGTACCACCTATATATATATACCACTATATATATATACCACTATATATATATATATATATATATATATATATATATATATATATATATATATATATATATATATATATATATATATATATATATATATATATGTCGTACCTAGTAGCCAGAACTCACTTCTCAGCCTACTATTCAAGGCCCGATTTGCCTAGTAAGCCAAGTTTTCCTGAAATAATATATTTACTATAATTTTTTTCTTATGAAATGATAAAGCAACCCTTTTCTCTATGTATGAGGTCAATTTTATTTTAATGGAGTTAAAATTAACGTAGATATATGACCGAACCTAACCAACCCTACCTAACCTAACCTAACCTATATTTATAGGTAAGGTTAGGTTAGGTTGCCAAAAAAAGCTAGGTTAGGTTAGGTAGGTTAGGTAGACGAAAAAACATTAATTCATGAAAACTTGGCTTATTAGGCAAATCGGGCCTTGAATAGTAGGCTGAGAAGTGCGTTCTGGCTATTAGGTACGACATATATATATATATATATATATATATATATATATATATATATATATATATATATATATATATATATATATGTCGTACCTAGTAGCCAGAACGCACTTCTCAGCCTACTATGCAAGAATTGACTTGCTTAATAAGCCAAGTTTTCCTGAATTAATATATTTTCATTAATTTTTTTCTTATGAAATGATAAAGCTACCCATTTCATTATGTATGAGGTCAATTTTTTTTTATTGGAGTTAAAATTAACTTAGATATATGACCGAACCTAACCAACCTTACCTAACCTAACCTATCTTTATAGGTTAGGTTAGGCTCGGTAGCCGAAAAAGTTAGGTTAGGTTAGGTAGGTTAGGTTGACGAAAAACAATTAATTCATGAAAACTTGGCTTATTAGGCAAATCGGGCCTTGCATAGTAGGCTGAGAAGTGAGTTCTGGCTACTAGGTACGACATATATATATATATATATATATATATATATATATATATATTGTATATATATATATATATGTATGTATGTATATATGTATATGAGAGAGAGAGAGAGAGAATATTTGTTTCTTTTATTTATGCACTATTTAGCATGATACTTGAGAGTTGCCACTGTAATATCTTTGTAATGTCAGAAGAGGTGCATTATGTATCGTCTTGCACAACGATACATTTCCCGGTGTTTAGGGAAACTTTGTTCATTGTTCACTAGAGAGAACAGTCTTCTAGCCCAAACCATTTAATTGGTGAGCTTTGTATTTTGTGAGACATGACCCGTTGAGGCTCTTACGCAGAGTAGTAACATAAACTCGATTCTGTAGGGGTTTTTATGCCCAATCATTTGGGCTGGACGGTAGAGCGACGGTCGCGCTTCATGCAGGTCGGCGTTCAATCCCCGACTGATCA
>NC_059659.1:8866770-8916770 GCF_020424385.1 Procambarus clarkii | reverse complement strand
ATCTCGCAGTATGGTTAGTCATCGAGGGCCGGGCTCGGGAAGGAAGAGGAGGACTCTCGAGCCCGTCTTCAGGCACGTCCAGGACCAGGGGCATGTGCTCAGTAGCCTGTGCTGGCAAGCCTTGCATGCTGTATGAGGATGTCCTCTAGAACACGAGAGTGAGTAATGAGAAGGGTCAAGGTACCTCGTACCGGTAAGGTCTATACCGGTAGTAACTTTGTAAGGTCTATACCGGTAGGAGGTACCGGTATTGAGTGTCCTCCTCGGGTCTACTGAGGGGGACACTCAGTAATGCAGCGAGACGCCTGCACGCTAATGTCTTCGAGGACGACTCCATACTCCACTGGTGAATGACGGATCCTAAGGTGTCAGGGAGGATATACAGTGCTGATTGTTCCACAGGATGACTGGGGAGGATATACCTGCTTGATGGGGTTCTGGGAGTTGTTCTACTGCCCAAGCCCTGCCCGAGGCCAGGCTTGACTTGTGAGAGTTTGGTCCACCAGGCTGTTGCTTGGAGCGGCCCGCAGGCCCACATATACCTGGTTGATGGGGTTCTGGGAGTTGTTCTACTCCCCAAGCCCGGCCCGAGGCCAGGCTTGACTTGTGAGTTTGGTCCACCAGGCTGTTGCTTGGAGCGTCCCGCAGGCCCACATATACCTGGTTGATGGGGTTCTGGGAGTTGTTCTACTCCCCAAGCCCGGCCCGAGGCCAGGCTTGACTTGTGAGAGTTTGGTCCACCAGGCTGTTGCTTGGAGCGGCCCGCAGGCCCACATATACCTGGTTGATGGGGTTCTGGGAGTTGTTCTACTGCCCAAGCCCGGCCCGAGGCCAGGCTTGACTTGTGAGAGTTTGGTCCACCAGGCTGTTGCTTGGAGCGGCCCGCAGGCCCACATATACCTGGTTGATGGGGTTCTGGGAGTTCTTCTACTCCCCAAGCCCGGCCCGAGGCCAGGCTTGACTTGTGAGAGTTTGGTCCACCAGGCTGTTGCTTGGAGCGGCCCGCAGGCCCACATACCCACCACAGCCCGGTTGGTCCGGCACTCCATGGAGGAAATAATCTAGTTTCCTCTTGAAGATGTCCACGGTTGTTCCGGCAATATTTCTTATGCTCGCTGGGAGGACGTTGAACAACCTCTGATGTTTATACAGTGTTCTCTGATTGTGCCTATGGCACCTCTGCTCTTCACTGGACCTCTGATGTTTATACAGTGTTCTCTGATTGTGCCTATGGCACCTCTGCTCTTCACTGGACCTCTGATGTTTATACAGTGTTCTCTGATTGTGCCTATGGCACCCCTGCTCTTCACTGGACCTCTGATGTTTATACAGTGTTCTCTGATTGTGCCTATGGCACCCCTGCTCTTCACTGGTTCTATTCTGCATTTTCTTCCATATCGTTCACTCCAGTACGTTGTTATTTTACTGTGCAGATTTGGGACCTGGCCCTCCAGTATTTTCCATGTGTATATTATTTGGTATCTCTCTCGTCTTCTTTCTAGTGAGTACATTTGGAGAGCTTTGAGACGATCCCAATAATTTAGGTGCTTTATCGCGTCTATGCGTGCCGTATATGTTCTCTGTATTCCCTCTATTTCAGCAATCTCTCCTGCTCTGAAGGGGGAAGCGAGTACTGAGCAGTACTCAAGACGGGACAACACAAGTGATTTGAAGAGTACAACCATTGTGATGGGATCCCTGGATTTGAAGGTTCTCGTAATCCATCCGATCATTTTTCTGGCTGACGCAATATTTGCTTGGTTATGCTCCCTAAACGTTAGATCGTCGGACATTATTCCCAAATCCATTACATGTTGCTTTCCTACTATGGGCAGATTCGATTGTGTTTTGTACCCTGTATTATGTTCAAGGTCCTCATTTTTACCATGCCTGAGTACCTGGAATTTATTACTGTTAAACATCATGTTATTTTCTGCTGCCCAGTCGAAAACTTTATTAATATCTGCTTGTAGTTTTTCAATGTCTTCCGCAGTGATAATTTCCATGCTGATTTTTGTGTCATCTACAAAGGATGACACGAAGCTTGTATTTCTATCTATATCTGATATGAGAATAAGGAACAGCAGTGGTGCAAGGACTGTTCCTTGAGGTACTGAGCTTTTAACTGTGCTTAGACTCGATTTAGATGACTGTTACTGTTTTCTGTTCGACAGGAAATGGACTTTACGGTGGTGGATGTTTCACAGGATGACTGGGGCAGGATATATGGTGTGGGTGTTCCGCAGGATGACTGGGGCAGGATATACGGTGTGGGTGTTCCGCAGGATGACTGGGGACAGGATATATGGTGGTGGGTGTTCCGCAGGATGACTGGGGGCAGGATATATGGTGGTGGACGTTCCACAGGATGACTGGGGCAGGATATATGGTGGTGGGTATTCTACAGGATATATGGTGGTGGGTGTTCTGCAGGATATATGATGAGTGTTCCATAGGATGACTGGGGCAGGATATACGGTGTGGGTGTTCCGCAGGATGACTGGGGCAGGATATACGGTGTGGGTGTTCCACAGGATGACTGGGGGCAGGATATATGTTCTGGGTGTTCCGCAGGATGACTGGGGCAGGATATACGGTGTAGGTGTTCCACTTGGCCACCAACAGGTTTCCTGTTGATTGACGGTTGAGAGGCGGGACCAAAGAGCCAGAGCTCAACCCCCGCAAGCACAATTAGGTGAGTACAGGGGTTATCTTGAGATCTTGAGGTTATCTTGAGATGATTTCGGGGCTTTAGTGTCCCCGCGGCCCGGTCCTCAACCAGGCCTCCACCCCCAGAAAGCAGCCCGTGACAGCTGACTAATACCCAGGTACCTATTTTACTGCTAGGTAACAGGGGCATAGGGTGACAGAAACTCTGCCCATTGTTTCTCGCCGGCGCCTGGGATCGAACCCAGGACCACAGGATCAAAAGCCCAGCGTGCTGTCCGCTCGGCCGACCGGCTCCCTCACTGCGACCGGTGGGCCCAAGATTAGCATAGATATAAATAACCTGGAAAAAATATATACTGAAAATATTTGCAAATTCTATGCACACGGCATCTGCAAATATAAAAAAAATGAGGCAAAATCCGGTCCAAGGGAGCCGGTCGGCCGAGCGGACAGCACGCTGGGCTTGTGATCCTGTGGTCCAGGGTTCGATCCCAGGCGCCGGCGAGAAGCAATGAGCAGAGTTTCTTTCACCCTATGCCCCTGTTACCTAGCAGTAAAATAGGTACCTGGGTGTTAGTCAGCTGTCACGGGCTGCTTCCTGGGGGTGGAGGCCTGGTCGAGGACCGGGCCGCGGGGACACTAAAGCCCCGAAATCATCTCAAGATAACCTCAAGATAACGGTGCTTGTCCCCTATGTGTCTCTTGGTCACATTTAGCTTTAGATGGAGTTTACCACCGTTATACACGGGAAGATCAGTATGATACTACTGGAATTCTTATTAGAGAAAGGCAGAAACAGAGTAGAATATAAACAAGAGAGGAGCAGGCAGATAGCACCACTGCAGGATTAAAGAGGGGGGAGGGAGATATCCACAAGACTGGATTACAAGTCATCAAGAAGCACACAGGTACTACGTGGGACCAAAGAGCCAGAGCTCAACCCCCGCAAACATAACTAGGTGATTACACAACACCCGAACCACTACCAACACTGGACGAACCACTACCAACACTGGACGAACCACTACCAACACTGGACGAACCACTACCAACACTGGACGAACCACTACCAACACTGGGCGAACCACTACCAACACTGGGCGAACCACTACCAACACTGGGCGAACCACTTCCAACACTGGGCGAACCACTACCAACACTGGGCGAACCACTACCAACACTGGACGAACCACTACCAACACTGGGCGAACCACTACCAACACTGGGCGAACCACTACCAACACTGGGCGAACCACTTCCAACACTGGACGAACCACTTCCAACACTGGACGAACCACTACCAACACTGGACGAACCACTACCAACACTGGGCGAACCACTTCCAACACTGGACGAACCACTTCCAACACTGGGCGAACCACTTCCAACACTGGGCGAACCACTACCAACACTGGACGAACCACTACCAACACTGGACGAACCACTACCAACACTGGACGAACCACTACCAACACTGGACGAACCACTTCCAACACTGGACGAACCACTACCAACACTGGACGAACCACTACCAACACTGGACGAACCACTACCAACACTGGACGAACCACTACCAACACTGGACGAACCACTACCAACACTGGACGAACCACTACCAACACTGGACGAACCACTACCAACACTGGACGAACCACTACCAACACTGGACGAACCACTACCAACACTGGACGAACCACTTCCAACACTGGGCGAACCACTTCCAACACTGGGCGAACCACTACCAACACTGGACGAACCACTACCAACACTGGACGAACCACTACCAACACTGGACGAACCACTACCAACACTGGACGAACCACTACCAACACTGGACGAACCACTACCAACACTGGACGAACCACTACCAACACTGGACGAACCACTACCAACACTGGACGAACCACTACCAACACTGGACGAACCACTACCAACACTGGACGAACCACTACCAACACTGGACGAACCACTACCAACACTGGACGAACCACTACCAACACTGGACGAACCACTTCCAACACTGGACGAACCACTACCAACACTGGACGAACCACTTCCAACACTGGACGAACCACTACCAACACTGGACGAACCACTACCAACACTGGACGAACCACTTCCAACACTGGACGAACCACTACCAACACTGGACGAACCACTACCAACACTGGACGAACCACTACCAACACTGGACGAACCACTACCAACACTGGACGAACCACTACCAAAACAACACACCCTGGACCAGGGTGGAGAAGTGGGGGGGGGGGGGAGGGAGAACTACCAAAGCCCACCAGAAGTGACGCAATATTGGAATCAATCATATTTGCAAACCTACAAGGCCTAAAGTCAAAATCAAGAAATAAAGTGAAGTTCATAAATGGCCTTCTAATAGAATCGAACTTTTGGTGCATTTACAGAAACCCACACGAAAGACTACATGGATAGTGAAATAAGGATCCCAAGTTATAATGTATATAGATGTGACAGAGTAATTAGGTCAAGTGGAGGAGTAGGTCTGTATATTAAAGAGGAACAGGCATGCACAGAGCTCCTGAGCTCCACAAATGAGGTGGTAGAAGTACTTGGAATTATAGTAGAAAATATAAATCAAATTATTATTCTAATATACAAACCGCCAGATGCAACAGTCGAGGCATTCACTGAGCAGATCCACAAAATAGAGAATATCCTTCATAACTTAGCAAACCCAGTACCAGATATTATCTTCCTTGGAGACTTCAATCTACCCAGTTTAAAATGAATAGTAAACAATAACATTATAGCAGGAAATCAACCTGGAAATAGCCAACCACAGGTCAGAGAACTACTGAGATTCAATGACATTCTCGCTCAATCAGCTGATTACAGAATCAACTTGGAACGAAAACACGCTGGACCTGATATTCACGAACAAGGAGTTTTTTTCCAGGGATATTTCTGCGCGGGTCCTAAGCCTCTGGCTGGCCCACTGGGCGGGCCCTAAGCCTCTGGCTGGCCCACTGGGCGGGCCCTAAGCCTCTGGCTGGCCCACTAAGTGTTGCTTGTTTCTGTTTTACTTGGGCGGAGTGTGAGTATTTATGACTCGTATGGTCACTTTAGTAAGATTTTGACCCATGTGTTTAACAACTGTTCTGCTCTGTTGAATTAAAGTTCAAATCTTAATGGGTTTGTAACTCTGTACTTTGTTAAATGATGAGCTAATCAGAGACATTACAATCTCAGACACTATATACTCGGACCACAAGATCATTGAAGAGCAAACTAACATTGATAACGGTAGTAGGCCCAAGAGAAACAAGCGAGAAGGGTTATTCAATAAATTCAATTTTAATAATAAAAGGATAGACTGGGAGACAATAAACAGGGAACTTACAAACATTCAATGGAAAAATGTTCTAAGTAATAAAAATCCTACACAAGGAATAGAAAAACTGACTTCTGAAGCCTATGAAGTATGTCTGAAACATGTTCCTATGAGGAAAGCCAGAAAGAGGTCCAAGGTAGAAAGAGAACGCAGACGACACTACAAAAGAAGAAAACAGTTAATGGAAATAGGCAGTCTTAAGAATTGTCTTAAGCAAACACGACTTTCCATACAAAGAAGGAATAATGTAAACAGGGAGATTGAAGAAATCGAACAGAGACCGAAGTATTCCTATCAGATTGAAGAAAGACAATTAGAACAAAAAGCAATTCAAGAAATAAAGAAAAACCCAAAATATTTCTTCACATATGCTAAATCAAAAGCAAAAATCACTGCCAGTATTGGACTTATTCGTATTAGTGAAGGTTCATACACTGAGGATGACAAAGAAATTAGTGAAATCCTAAAAGAGCCATATGAGGACATGTTTAGCACTCAGATACTCAGCATGAAAGTGGAAGATCCGGACAACTTCTTTATGAGTGATATCCAAACACCTGTAAATATAACTGATATCAACACGAGCGTGGCAGATTTTGAAAGAGAAATTGACAACATGCACTTGGCCCAGGGTATAAACTCATAGAATTCGATATTTATAAAGAAATGCAAAGTGCCAGTAGCACAGGCACTCAGTATAGTGTGGAGGAAGAGCTGGACACGGGGGAGATACCAGATGCGCTGAAAGCAGCAGACATAGCTCCCTCCCCTACACAAGAGAGGGAGCAAAGCTTTGGCAAAGAATTATAGACCAGTTGCACTAACGTCCCACATAATACAAGTACTTGAGAGAGTGATCAGGAGTCAGGTCATTAGTTTCATGGAGACCAATGACCTCCACAACCCAGGCCAACATGGATTTAGAGCGGGAAGATCATGCCTCTCACAGCTACTTGACCACTACGACAAAATCACTGAGGCATTAGAAGAAAAACAGAATGCAGATGTTGTATACACGGACTTTGCAAAGGCATTCGATAAACGTGACCATGGAGTGATAGCTCACAAAATGAGGCCAATGGGAATAACTGGTAAAGTAGGACGCTGGATACTCAATTTCCTGTCGAACAGAACACTGAGTAACAGTCTACCATATAAAATAGTCCAAACGCAGCTAAAAGCTCTGTACCTCAAGGTACAGTCTTTGCACCACTGCTGTTCCTTATTCTCATATCAGATATAGACAAAAATGCAAGTCACAGCTTCGTGTCAGCCTTTGCAGATGATACAAAAATCAGCATGAAAATTTCCTCTGCTGAAGACATTGAAAAACTTCAAGCAGATATTAATAAAGTTTTCGATTGGGTACCAGAAAATAACATGATATTTAACAGTGATAAATTCCAGGTACTTGGGTACGGTAAAAATGAGGACCTTAATCATAATACAGGGTAAAAAAAAAAAAAGTCAAATCAACCCATAGTGGGAAAGCAGCATGTCAAGGATTTGGGAATAATGATGTCCGACGACCTAACGTTTAGGGAGCATAACCAAGCAAATATCGCGTCAGCCAAAAAAATGATGGGATGGATTACGAGAACCTTTAAGTCCAGGGATCCCATCACAATGGTTGTACTCTTAAAATCACTTGTGTTGTCCCGTCTTGAGTACTGCTCAGTACTCACTTCCCCCTTCAGAGCAGGAGAGATTGCTGAAATAGAGGGAATACAGAGAACATATACGGCACGCATAGACGCAATAAAGCACCTTAAATATTGGGATCGTTTCCAAAGCTCAAAGCACACAACAAAGGAGACGAGAGAGATACCAAATAATATACACATGGAAAATACTGGAGGGACAGGTCCCAAATCTACACAGTAAAATAACAACGTACTGGAGTGAACGATATGGAAGAAAATGCAGAATAGAACCAGTGAAGAGCAGAGGTGCCATAGGCACAATCAGAGAACACTGTATAAACATCAGAGGTCCAGTGAAGAGCAGAGGTGCCATAGGCACAATCAGAGAACACTGTATAAACATCAGAGGTCCAGTGAAGAGCAGAGGTGCCATAGGCACAATCAGAGAACACTGTATAAACATCAGAGGTCCAGTGAAGAGCAGAGGTGCCATAGGCACAATCAGAGAACACTGTATAAACATCAGAGGTCCAGTGAAGAGCAGAGGTGCCATAGGCACAATCAGAGAACACTGTATAAACATCAGAGGTCCGCGGTTGTTCAACGTCCTCCCAGCGAGCATTAGAAATATTGCCGGAACAGCCGTGGACATCTTCAAGAGGATACTAGATTGTTTTCTCCAAGGAGTGCCGGACCAACCAGGCTGTGGTGGGTGTGTGGGCCTGCGGGCCGCTCCAAGCAACAGCCTGGTGGACCAAACACTCTCTAGTGGCCTCGGGCCGGGCTTGGGGAGTAGAACAACTCCCAGAACCCCATCAACCAGGTATCAAGCAGGCACCCTGGACCAAGCTGGACTTGTTGCCTTGTCTCTTACACACTGCTCTACTGCTTCTTGCTTCATCCTTGTTGCTTTTGTTGTCTATGTTAACTGGTCTTCATCTGTGGTTGCGCGCGCAGAGGGGGAGGAAGGTATTTTGGGGGGGGGGTTGTGTACGGGGGCGTGTTTGTAGGGGTGTTGTGTGTGGGGGCGCGTGTGTGGGGGTGTTGTGTGTTGAAGGTGTTGTGTGTTGAAGGGGGTGTATTTATGAGGGGCCAGTATTCCTAGCAAGGTCCCCGGAGCCACTCATGCTCACTCTTGAAGCAGTGAGTGGAGGCGCAGCTCCTACAGCCTCCGTCTCAAGCTGACACTCACCTGTCACCCGCACTATATAACAACCACTTCATGACATCTGGCACTTCTCTCTAACCCCCCCCCCTCCTCCCCCCAATGCTGTGTTTCTCGCACCTGAAACACTGTCGCTGTGGGCCTGCCGGCCGCTCCAAGCAACAGCCTGGTGGACCAAACTCTCACTATTCAAGCATGGCCTCGGGCCGGGCTTGGGCAGTAGAACAACTCCCAGAACCCCATCAACCAGGTATCAACCAGGCATCAACCAGGCTTCTTCTCCCCCCCCCCTACTCTTTCTCGCACTTTCTTATAGTCAATATTGACTTATTTAATAAGTGCATATGTGACATACTAATTTATTGTGAATATTTTACTTTACCTTGAAAAGCTTCATAGAAAACACCGACCTTACCTAACCTTCTTAGTATGTTAAGATAAGCATCTTATTGCTTCGTAATTACAATTATTACTTAACCAATTACAGGTATAGGTTAAGTAATAATAAGAAGGTTAGGTAATGTCGGTGTTTTCTATGAAGCTTTTCAAGGTAAACTAAAATATTCACAATAAATTAGTATGTCACATATGCACGTATTTAATAAGTCAATATTGACTATAAGAAAGTGCGAGAACGGGTTGACTCCTTTCCCTCTCCAGCTCGCAGCGCGGACCTATCATAGCACACTGTATTACTGGTCTATGTTACATACAGAAATCACAATAGCGTGCTGCATCAAATGAACAAATCCACAAGGGCCGTGATGAGGATGACCATGTCGTAGCTCAGTCGATTAAGGCAGCGTCTGGAATTCTCTCGGACGCAGGTTCGAATCCTCGTCACAGCCCTTGTGGATTTGTTCAGTGGTCTTTGAAAAATGGTTGTGAATGCATCAGTGATTAAATTTACAAATGGTGATATAAGGTTGGCCAGCTTCCTGTATTGTGGCGGCGATGTCTTGTTTAAGTGTGTGTCTGGTGAGGAAATTATTTCCATTTCCAAGTTTTGTTGTCCTCCGTTTATATATATATATATATATATATATATATATATATATATATATATATATATATATATATATATATATATATATATATATATAGTTGCCTTCACCCTAGGCGCCTGACAGCTGGGTGGACAGCGCTTCGGATTCGTAGTCCTGAGGTTCCGGGTTCGATCCCCGGTGGAGGCGGAGACAAATGGGCAAAATGTTTCTTTCACCCTATGCCCCTGTTACCTAGCAGTAAATAGGTACCTGGGGGTACCTGGTACCAATAAACAACATGAAGGTGGAAGATCCAGACAATTTCTTTATGCGGGATATTCAAACCCCTGTAAATATAACTGATATAAACACGAGCGCACTAAATTTTGAAAAAGAAATTGAAAACATGCCCATGCACTCGGCCCCAGGTCCAGACTCGTGGAATTCAATATTTATAAAGAAATGCAAAGTGCCGGTAGCACAGGCACTCAGTATAGTGTGGAGGAAGAGCCTGGACACGGGGGAGATACCAGATGCATTTAAAGTAGCAGACATAGCCCCTCTACACAAGGGAGGGAGCAAAGCATTGGCAAAAAATTATAGACCAGTTGCACTAACATCGCACATCATAAAAGTATTTGAGAGAGTGATTAGGAGTCAGGTCACCAACTTCATGGAGACCAATGACCTTCACAACCCAGGCCAACATGGATTTCGAGCGGGAAGATCGTGCCTCTCACAGCTACTTGAGCACTACGACAAAGTCACTGAGGCATTAGAAGAGAAACAGAATGCTGATGTGATATACACGAACTTCGCAAAGGCTTTCGATAAATGTGACCATGGCGTGATAGCACACAAAATGAAGTCAATGGGAATAACCGGTAAAGTAGGACGCTGGATACTCAGTTTTCTGTCAAACAGGACTCAGCGAGTAACTGTCAACCATATAAAATCTAGTCCAAGTGTAGTGAAAAGCTCTGTACCTCAGAGTACAGTCCTTGCACCGCTGCTTTTCCTTATTCTCATATCAGATATAGACAAAAATACAAGTCACAGCTTCGTATCATCCTTTGCAGATGACACAAAAATCAGTATGAAAATTACCTCGGCTGAGGACATTGAAAAACTTCAAGCTGATATTAATAAAGTTTTCGACTGGGCATCAGAAAATAACATGATGTTTAACAGTGATAAGTTCCAGATACTCAGGTACGGTAAAAATGAGGAGCTTAAACATAATACAGAGTACAAAACACAATCAAATGTACCCATAGTGGGAAAGCAGCATGTGAAGGATTTGGGAATAATAATGTCTGACGACCTAACGTTTAAGGAGCATAACCAAGCAAATATTGCGACAGCCAGAAAAATGATAGGATGGATTACGAGAACTTTCAAATCCAGGGATCCCATCACAATGGTTGTACTCTTCAAGTCACTTGTGTTGTCCCGTCTTGAGTACTGCTCAGTACTCACTTCCCCCTTCAGAGCAGGAGAGATTGCTGAAATAGAGGGAATACAGAGAACATATACGGCACGCATAGACGCAATAAAGCACCTAAATTATTGGGATCGTCTCAAAGCCCTCCAAATGTACTCACTAGAAAGAAGACGAGAGAGATATCAAATAATATACACCTGGAAGATACTGGAGGGCCAAGTACCAAATCTACACAGTAAAATAACAACGTACTGGAGTGAACGACATGGAAGAAAATGTAGAATAGAACCAGTGAAGAGCAGAGGTGCCATAGGCACAATCAGAGAACACTGTATAAACATCAGAGGTCCGCGGTTGTTCAACGTCCTCCCAGCAAGCATAAGAAATATTGCCGGAACAACCGTGGACATTTTCAAGAGGAAACTAGATTTATTCCTCCAAGGAGTGCCGGACCAACCGGGCTGTGGTGGGTATGTGGGCCTGCGGGCCGCTCCAAGCAACAGCCTGGTGGACCAAACTCTCACAAGTCGAGCCTGGCCTCGGGCCGGGCTTGGGGAGTAGAAGAACTCCCAGAACCCCATCAACCAGGTATCAACCAGGGTTAGACAGCTGTCACGGGCTGCTTCCTGGGGGTGGAGGCCTGGTTGAGGACCGGGCCGAGGGGACGCTAAGCCCCGAAATCATCTCAAGATAACCTCAAGATAGGGATTTGGTGCGTCTCTTTGACATCAACACATGTTCTTGCGGCGTAGCTTTCCCACTTTCTCTAAATTACTGTTTGTACCTGGGTATACTGTATGTATGATAGGTATATGTAGTTATGCATACATATGTATGGTAGGTATATGTATTTATGCATACATATGTATGATAGGTATATGTATTTATGCATACATATGTATGGTAGGTATATGTATTTATGCATACATATGTATGATAGGGGCCTGGAGCCAGATTCACCAAGCACTTACGCAAGTACTTACGTACCTCTAGGGCCAGATTCACGAAGCAGTTACGCAAGTACTTACGAACGTGTACATCTTTCCTCAATCTTTGACGGCTTTGGTTACATTTATTAAACAGTTTACAAGCATGAAAACTTGCCAATCAACTGTTGTTATTGTTATAAACAGCCTCCTGGTGCTTCGGAACTCATTAACTGTTTAATAATTGTAAACAAAGCCGCCAAAGATTGAGAAAAGTTGTACAGGTTCGTAACTGCTTGCGTAACTGCTTCGTGAATCTGGTCCCTGGCAGCTGAGTAGACCAACCCCTCCTCGACTCAAGTCCATTCCATCCAGCGGTCAACCCCACGGACGCATTCATACATTTTTACATGTTGTTCATTGAAAACAGGAATTTTCTCAAATATAAATGATTATATTAGCATATTATGCATATATATAGGTTGGGTTAGGTGTTTAGGTTCTGTTGGCGATTATTTGTATTTGTAGTACGTGGGTGAAGCATTTACAGCGTTGTGGTTCGAACACCAGTCGTCAGTGAAGCACTTGTTCCAGAAGTGTTCGAACGTCAGCAGTTGTGAGTCGTGTGTAAAAAGTTTTTCATTTATAAACAGCTGGTTTGGCGGGTGGATGGAATCACTTTTGGGTCTTTGTTTGGAGGATGGGCTGAGTGGACAGTGCTTCCGATTCGTAGTTCAGAGGTTCCGGGTTTGATCCCCTACCTACCTTGAGGCTACCTTGAGGTGCTTCCGGGGCTTAGTGTCCCCGCGGCCCGGTCGTCGACCAGGCCTCCTGGTTGCTGGACTGATCAACCAGGCTGTCAGACGCGGCTGCTCGCAGCCTGACGTATGAGTCACAGCCTGGTTGATCAGGTATCCTTTGGAGGTGCTTATCCAGTTCTCTCTTGAACACTGTGAGGGGTTTGCCAGTTATGCCCCTTATGTGTAGTGGAAGCGTGTTGAACAGTCTCGGGCCTCTGATGTTGATAGAGTTCTCTCTCAGAGTACCTGTTGCACCTCTGCTTTTCAACGGGGGTATTCTGCACATCCTGCCACCCGGTGGAGGCAGCGGCGGAAACAAATGGGCAGATTTTTTTCACCCTGATGGTCCTGTTACCTAGCAGTAAATAGGTACCTGGGAGTTAGACAGCTGCTACGGGCTGCTTCCTGGGGATGTGTTGTAACAAACTAGGCTGGTTGTAAGAATTATCCAGAGTGGTTTATCGACAAAAGAGAATGGGAACAACAAGGAGGCCTGGTTGAGGACCGGGCCGCGGGGACGCTAAGCCCCGAAATTATCTCAAGATAACCTCAAGAAGATGATTGAAACAGTATTTATATGTGTATGTATGAAAGAATAATTACCAAAATACGGGATATCTGTTGATGCTTAGTTACAGGATGAGAGCTACGCTCGCGGTGTCCCGTCTTCCCAGCACTCTTTGTCGTATTATGGCTTGATACTACTGACGATTTTGACCACCACCTTCTCACTTAGTTTCTTCCAACCGTCTACCACTCTGTGACAGAAAACTGTCGAATGCTTTTTCGGCACCTTTGTTTCCTTAGCGTGTATCTGTGTCCTCTTGTTCGTGAAGTTGCTGGTTTCAGGAAATTCTGTCAATTTGGTCGATTCCTGTTAGTATTTTGTAAGTGGTGATCATATCACCTCTTTTTTCTTCTATCTTGGCATGTTTAGGGCCTCTAGTCTCTTCGTAACTCTTGTTTTTCAGTTCCGGAAGCCATTGTGTAGCATGCCGCTGCACCTTTTCCAGTTTCTTTATGTGCTCCTTAAGATTTGGGCACCATACAACTGCTGCATTTTCCAGTTTTGGTCTCACGAAGGTCATGAACAGTTTCTTTAGTATTTCACCATCCATATAATTAAGAGCAAGTCTGAAGTTGGAAAGCGACACATTCGCTCCTCTCACAATGTTCTTTATGTGTTCCTCTGACGACAGTTTACTATCCAACACCATCCCTGGGGTCTCTTTCTTTATTAAGAGTTCTGTAACTCCTTTCTTCATAATTTGTAAGTTGTGTCTGGTCTATTTTCTCTGATTCCACGGCATCACATGGCACATTTACATTGAATTCCATTTGCCACTTGACGCTTTAAGCACTTATATCTAGATCAATTTGAAAGGCATTACAATCGTCTGCGTCTCCTATCTTCCCCAGTATCTTAGCATCATCCGCAAACATGTTCATATATCTTTGTAGTCCTTCTGATAGATGGTTTATGTAGACGATGAACATTACTGGTGCAAGAACTGAACCCTGTGGTACTCCACTAGTAACACTTCTCCAGTTAGATATCTTGAGGTTATCTTGATGATTTCGGGGCTTTTTAGTGTCCCCGCGGCTTTGTCCTCGACCAGGCCTCCACCCCCCAGGAAGCAGCCCGTGACAGCTGACTAACACCCAGGTACCTATTTTACTGCTAGGTAACAGGGGCATTGGGTGAAAGACACTCTGCCCATTGTTTCTCGCCGGCGCCTGGGATCGAACCCAGGACCACAGGATAACAAGTCCAGCGTGCTGTCCGCTCGGCCGACCGGCTCCCTGTCTATTGTATATATTGTCTCTGATTTCTCCTCTCATCTGTCTGACACTAAGACAAATTTTCATCCATGTCAGAAGTCTGTCACCACTCCAGCATGATCCAGTTTCCAGAACAACCTTTTTCCTTCCTTTTCCAGAACTGATAGTTTGGGACTCTATCAAAAGCCTTTTATTTATGTATTTTTAGGCTTTTTTAAACTGAATTGTATTTTTTAGTTCCAGTATTTTTTTTATCTCACTCCATCTATGTTGTTATATAGAATTTTCATGAACATGTTCTCTTTCCCTATGTTCTTTACTCCCCCCCTTCCCTCTAATGATTTTGTTGCTTTGTTTTGTGTACCATTTCACTAGCTTTCCAGTCCCTGACACTTTGTAGAAAAACTAATTTTCTTTCTTCTTCATTTCTATTCCCATTTAGACGTTTCATTTCATCGAGGTTTGTTTTCATCTTTTGTTGTGTGTCTTGGTCAATAAGAGGTCTTGTCTTATTGACCAAAGTTTGCCTTCCTCATCACTGCAATCTCCTGGCATTTCTTAGCACTTCCGTCATGTGTGTTTCACTCCGTTAAATATCACCCTTAAGGGGCGGTTCTTGTCTTTCTCATATATTCCTATTCTCATAAAATCACTTAACATTTTTCTTTGAATTGAGGCCATCTCTTAAACCTATTATTTTCTCAATAATTTTAATTTATTCTGCTACTCTGTCCACTCTAAATGATATTTCCTTTTCTAAACACCTGCAAATTATTATGGACCTACTTCTGTCAGCAGTGTTTTGTACGAGTTTACTGTTGGTTACCAGTTCTTTCCTAATTACTTGTCTAATGTCTGCTTCTTGTTGGTCATTTCTGGTTTTGACTTCCAAACACACTTCCTTGATCGTGAACAAATCCACAAGGCCGTGACGAGGATTCGAACTTGCGTCCGGGAGCATCCCGGACGCTACGAACAATCGACTGAGAACAATCGAACAATCGACTCAGCTACGACATGGTAAAAGAGTTGAAACCTAAGTTCTACTGAACTTACTGGATCCTGCAGCCTCTCCGAGACACAAACCAGGGTTTTACACAACTCCCCCATACACTCGAGCTGTCAATAGGCCGTTCTATAGTCCTTGATCGTCTCTCTCTTTTACAACTTGCGCATACGTCTCTTTAATATCCTCTTTTTACTTTTCTAGCTCTTTATTAACCTCTATGTAAGTTATCAATGAAGTTTCTCTTTGCATATCCTTTCCGAATTCTATGTTAGCCCTCAGGGTTCCTTGGAGTTGTTCACCACATGAGTCTAGTTTCTTGTTAACTTCTTCAAATTCACCAAGTACTCACCTAGTTGTGCTCGGCTAGTTGTGCTTGCGATGGTTGAGCTCTGGCTCTTTGGTCCCGCCTCTCAACCGTCAGTCAACTGGTGTACAGGTTCTTGAGCCTATTGGGCTCTATCATATCTACACTTGAAACTGTGTGTGGAGTCGGCCTCCACCACATCATTGCCTAATGCATTTCATATACTAACTACTCTGACACTGAAAAGTTCTTTTGAATGTCTCAGTGGCTCATTTGGGTACTCGGCTTCCACCTGTGTCCCCTTGTTCGCGTACCACGCGTGTTAAATAATCCTTCTTTGTCCACCCTGTCAATTCCCCTGAGAATTTTGTATGCATGTCTCCCGTAGCGCTTATGTCTTCCAGCGACGTGAGGTGCAGTTC
This sequence comes from Procambarus clarkii, assembly GCF_020424385.1. Classification (NCBI taxonomy): domain Eukaryota; kingdom Metazoa; phylum Arthropoda; class Malacostraca; order Decapoda; family Cambaridae; genus Procambarus; species Procambarus clarkii. Next base: position 8,900,252 of record NC_059659.1, on the reverse strand, counting down.
CCGCAGCCTTTCCTTATAACTCATGCCTCTTAGTTCTGGGACTAGCCTAGTGGCATACTTCTGAACTTTTCCCAGCTTCGTTTTGTGCTTGACAAGGTACGGGCTCCATGCTGGGACCGCATATTCCAGGATTGGTCTTACATATGTGGTATAAAAGGTTTTGAAGGATTCCTTACACAGGTTTCTGAAGGCAGTTCTGATGTTAGCCAGCCTCGCATATGCCGCTGATGTTATTCTCTTTATGTGGGCTTCAGGAGACATGTTTGGTGTGATATCAACTCCTAGATCTTTCTCTCTCTCCGTTTCATGTAGGACTTCATCTCCCATTCGGTATCCAGTGTCTGGCCTCCTATTTCCTCCTCCTAGTTTCATTACCTTACATTTACTAGGCTTAAACTTTAGTAGCCATTTGTTGGACCATTCCTTCAGTTTGTCTAGGTCATCTTGTAGCCTCATACTATCCTCCTCTGTCTTGATCCTCCTCATAATTTTTGCATCATCAGCAAACATCGAGAGGAACGAGTGTATTCCTTCTGGGAGATAATTTACATATATCAGAAACACTATAGGCCCAAGGACTGACCCCTGCGGGACTCCACTGGTGACGCCTCGCCACTCTGAGACCTCACCCCTCAGTGTCTCAGGACAGGCTGTGTCCTGTTGCTTAGGTACTCCCTTATCCAGTGGAGTACCACACACGTGTGTGCGTGCGTGCATGCTGTGTTTGAATACCGACTAGAGTGTGAGTTTGTAACCAATAGTGTTGTCCAACGTTGTATCAAGATTCACATTAGTGTCTGTGTGTATTGTTAGTAAATATTAAAATAGGAGAGAGACTGGGCCGCTCCAAGCAACAGCCTGGTGGACCAAACTCTCACAAGTCAACCTGGCCTCGGGCCGGGCTTGGGCAGTAGAACAACTCCCAGAACCCCATCAACCAGGTATATGTGGGCCTGCGGGCCGCTCCAAGCAACAGCCTGGTGGAACAAACTCTCACAAGTCAAGCCTGGCCTCGGGCCGGGCTTGGGGAGTAGAACAACTCCCAGCACCCCATCAACCAGGTATATGTGGGCCTGCGGGCCGCTCCAAGCAACAGCCTGGTGGACCAAACTCTCACAAGTCAAGCCTGGCCTCGGGCCGGGCTTGGGGAGTAGAACAACTCCCAGAACCCCATCAACCAGGTATATGTGGGCCTGCGGGCCGCTCCAAGCAACAGCCTGGTGAACCAAACTCTCACAAGTCAAGCCTGGCCTCGGGCCGGGCTTGGGCAGTAGAACAACTCCCAGAACCCCATCAACCAGGTATATGTGGGCCTGCGGGCCGCTCCAAGCAACAGCCTGGTGGACCAAACTCTCACAAGTCAAGCCTGGCCTCGGGCCGGGCTTGGGCAGTAGAACAACTCCCAGAACCCCATCAACCAGGTATATGTGGGCCTGCGGGCCGCTCCAAGCAACAGCCTGGTGGACCAAACTCTCACAAGTCAAGCCTGGCCTCGGGCCTGGCTTGGGGAGTAGAACTACTCCCAGAACCCCATCCAGCAGCGGAGGGAAGGACAGGAGGGGAGTGAGGGTGGCCGGAAAGGTCCGCCTCGTGTCACCCAACATTTGTACGGGAAATCCATAGTAGAGTAATAAATATTGTAGTGGGAGCCGGCTTGCCTCATGACCGATATGTTGTTTTTTTGTCTCTTTTAGAGGGGTGGTATGAATGGGTTCTTGGGGGGGGGGAGGGTAAAGTGGTGACTGGTGTTTCTGCTCGGATTCAGATGATTTCGGGACTTAGCGTCCTCGAGGCCCGGTCCTCGACCAGGCTTCCTTTTTGTTACACATCCCCAGGAAGCAGCTCGTAGAGCTGTCTTAACTACCAGGTACTTAGTAGTGAGTAGGGGGCATCAGGGTGAAAGAAACTACCCACTTGTTTCCGCCTCCGCCGGGTATCGAACCCGGAACCTTAGGATTGCAAATGCCGAGCGCTGACCATTCAGCCGCCAGTGCCTTGGAAGATACTGGGAAAATCATGCCTCTCACAGCTACTTGACCACTACAAAATCACTGAGGCATTAGAAGAAAAACAGAATGCAGATGTGGTATACACAGACTTCGCAAAGGCATTTGATAAATGTGACCATGGAGTGATAGCTCACAAAATGAGGTCAATGGGAATAACTGGTAAAGTAGGACGCTGGATACTCAGTTTTCTGTCGAACAGAACACAGAATTATAGTCAAGCAAATAAAATAGATTCCAAGCGCAGTTAAAAGCTCTCTCCCTCAAGGTACAGTCCTTACACCACTGCTTTTCCTTATTCTCATCTCAGATATAGACAAAAATACAAGTCACAGCTTCTTATTATCTTTTGCAGAAAAAGGGACCTTAAACATAATACAAGGTACAAAACACAAACAAATCTGCCCATAGTAGGAAACCAACATGTAAAGGATTTGGGAATAATGATGTCTGACGACCTAACGTTTAAGGAGCATAACCAAGCAAATATTGCGTCAGCCAGAAAAATAATAGGATGGATTACGAGAACCTTCAAGTCCAGGGATCCCATCACAATGGTTGTACTCTTTCAAGTCACTTGTGTTGTCCCGTCTTGAGTACTGCTCAGTACTCACTTCCCCCTTCAGAGCAGGAGAGATTGCTGAAATAGAGGGAATACAGAGAACATATACGGCACGCATAGACGAGATAAAGCACCTAAATTATTGGGATCGTCTCAAAGCTCTCCAAATGTACTCACTAGAAAGAAGACGAGAGATATATTAAATAATATTCACCTGGAAGATACTGAAGGGCCAAGTACCAAATCTACACAGTAAAATAACATACTGGAGTGAACGATATGGAAGAAAATGCAGAATAGAACCAGTGAAGAGCAGAGGTGCCATAGGCACAATCAGACAACACTGTATAAACATCAGAGGTCCAGTGAAGAGCAGAGGTGCCATAGGCACAATCAGAGAACACTGTATAAACATCAGAGGTCCGCGGTTGTTCAACGTCCTCCCAGCGAGCATAAGAAATATTGCCGGAACAACCGTGGACATCTTCAAGAGAATGCTAGATTGTTTTCTTCAAGGAGTACCGGACCAACCAGGCTGTGGTGGGTATGTGGGCCTGCGGGCCGCTCCAAGCAACAGCCTGGTGGACCAAACTCTCACAAGTCAAGCCTGGCCTCGGGCCGGGCTTGGAGAGTAGAACAACTCCCAGAACTCCATCAACCAGGTATCAACCAGGTACTTTGACGGGGTTCTGGTTTTCATTTTGCTCCCCAAGCCCGGCCCAAGGCCAGGCTTAACTAGTTTTCTCTTGAAGATGTCCACGGTTGTTCCGGCAATATTTCTTATGCTCGCTGGGAGGACGTTGAACAACCGCGGACCTCTGATGTTTATACCGTGTTCTCTGATTGTGCCTATGGCACCCCTGCTCTTCACTGGACCTCTGATGTTTATACAGTGTTCTATGATTGTGCCTATGGCACCTCTGCTCTTCACTGGACCTCTGATGTTTATACAGTGTTCTCTGATTGTGCCTATGGCACCTCTGCTCTTCACTGGTTCTATTCTGCATTTTCTTCCATGTCGTTCACTCCAGTATGTTGTTATTTTACTGTGTAGATTTGGGACCTGCCCTCCAGTATTTTCCATGTGTATATTATTTGGTATCTCTCTCGTCTCCTTTCTAGTGAGTACATTTGGAGAGCTTTGAGACGATCCCAATAATTTAGGTGCTTTATCACGTCTATGCGTACCGTATATGTTCTCTGTATTCCCTCTATTTCATCAATCTCTCCTGCTCTGAAGGGGGAAGTGAGTACTGAGCAGTACTCAAGACGGGACAACACAAGTGACTTGAAGAGTACAATCCAGGTACAATGGCGGATCGATCCACAAATCATCCATAAAATGGCTAAATTCGGTTTTGATGTACACTTAACTTTCGGGGAAGGTGGCGGCGCCTTTCTGGGCACGTGGGTGCGCCTTTCTGGGCACGTGGGTGCGCCTTTCTGGGCACGTGGGTGCGCCTTTCTGGGCACGTGGGTGCGCCTTTCTGGGCACGTGGGTGCGCCTTTCTGGGCACGTGGGTGCGCCTTTCTGGGCACGTGGGTGCGCCCTTTCTGGGCACGGGGGTGCGCCTTTCTGGGCACGGGGGTGCGCCTTTCTGGGCACGGGGGTGCGCCTTTCTGGGCACGGGGGTGCGCCTTTCTGGGCACGGGGGTGCGCCTTTCTGGGCACGGGGGTGCGCCTTTCTGGGCACGGGGGTGCGCCTCTCTGGGCACGGGGGTGCGCCTCTCTGGGCACGGGGGTGCGCCTCTCTGGGCACGGGGGTGCGCCTCTCTGGGCACGGGGGTGCGCCTCTCTGGGCACGGGGGTGCGCCTCTCTGGGCACGGGGGTGCGCCTCTCTGGGCACGGGGGTGCGCCTCTCTGGGCACGGGGGTGCGCCTCTCTGGGCACGGGGGTGCGCCTCTCTGGGCACGGGGGTGCGCCTCTCTGGGCACGGGGGTGCGCCTCTCTGGGCACGGGGGTGCGCCTCTCTGGGCACGGGGGTGCGCCTCTCTGGGCACGGGGGTGCGCCTCTCTGGGCACGGGGGTGCGCCTCTCTGGGCACGGGGGTGCGCCTCTCTGGGCACGGGGGTGCGCCTCTCTGGGCACGGGGGTGCGCCTCTCTGGGCACGGGGGTGCGCCTCTCTGGGCACGGGGGTGCGCCTCTCTGGGCACGGGGGTGCGCCTCTCTGGGCACGGGGGTGCGCCTCTCTGGGCACGGGGGTGCGCCTCTCTGGGCACGGGGGTGCGCCTCTCTGGGCACGGGGGTGCGCCTCTCTGGGCACGGGGGTGCGCCTCTCTGGGCACGGGGGTGCGCCTCTCTGGGCACGGGGGTGCGCCTCTCTGGGCACGGGGGTGCGCCTCTCTGGGCACGGGGGTGCGCCTCTCTGGGCACGGGGGTGCGCCTCTCTGGGCACGGGGGTGCGCCTCTCTGGGCACGGGGGTGCGCCTCTCTGGGCACGGGGGTGCGCCTCTCTGGGCACGGGGGTGCGCCTCTCTGGGCACGGGGGTGCGCCTCTCTGGGCACGGGGGTGCGCCTTTCTGGGCACGTGGGTGCGTCTTCCGGGGTATGTGATGGGGTGGTTTCCGGGGTGCCATCCGGAGGAGGGAGTAAGGGGTACCTTTCAGAAGAGATGGTTAATGAAAAGTATAATGTCCAAAACGCTTTACCATAGTTTCCCCTTTGAATTATATATGAGAAAACGCAACGTAATGTTTTGGAGGGTAGACGATGATAATTGTCTAACCCTTACATTATAGTATATAAATATCTTCCCAGCAGATGACACAGTAACTTATCGGTTTTCCGGTATTTTTGGTTTCTTTTGCCGCCAAGTGCTCGCAAATCCCCAACAGGTGCCCTGCGCGCCTCTCTCGGGTAAACAGGTGTCTTGCACACCTCGCCCGCGCACCTGTCTCTCCTGTCTCCAGTAATGGCTCACCTCCTGAGCGAAGAAAGTCGACGAACGGCCTTTTAGGACTTGATAGGTACCAGAGGGGGGGGGGCGGGGGAGGTACTGGTGACAGTAGAAGAGGGGAAAGGGGGGGTCAGGGTACTCCTCATACAGGTGAGGGGGCGGATATTGGTGAGAGGGTACTTGGGTGTCGCATTGTGAGGTGGGGTGTGGTCTAAACACATGTGGGGCCATAGAGAGGGGTAGACATGGGGTTGAGGGGGTTGAGTCAGTGGGGGTTGCCCTAACAATTCCCCCCTCCCTTCCCCACTCTCCTTTGCACCCAAAGCGTGGCTACAAATCATGTAGTTAACCCTCAATTGGGCGTGGGTCGTTAGCGGGCTGCGGTGTGGAGGCCTGGCTGTATTGATTGTTCTCCGGTGATGTTAGTGGTGGCCTCCCCTGTGGTGGTGTCCTCCCCTGTGGTGGTGTCCTCCCCTGTGGTGGTGGCCTCCCCTGTGGTGGTGTCCTCCCCTGTGGTGGTGTCCTCCCCTGTGGTGGTGGCCTCCCCTGTGGCGGTGTCCTCCCCTGTGGTGGTGTCCTCCCCTGTGGTGGTGTCCTCCCCTGTGGTGGTGTCCCCCCCTGTGGTGGTGTCCTCCCCTGTGGTGGTGTCCTCCCCTGTGGTGGTGTCCTCCCCTGTGGTGGTGTCCTCCCCTGTGGTGGTGTCCTCCCCTGTGGTGGTGTCCTCCCCTGTGGTGGTGTCCTCCCCTGTGGTGGTGTCCCCCCCTGTGGTGGTGTCCCCCCCTGTGGTGGTGGCCTCCCCTGTGGTGGTGTCCTCCCCTGTGGTGGTGTCCTCCCCTGTGGTGGTGTCCTCCCCTGTGGTGGTGTCCTCCCCTGTGGTGGTGTCCTCCCCTGTGGTGGTGTCCTCCCCTGTGGTGGTGTCCTCCCCTGTGGTGGTGTCCTCCCCTGTGGTGGTGGCCTCCCCTGTGGCGGTGTCCTCCCCTGTGGCGGTGTCCTCCCCTGTGGTGGTGTCCTCCCCTGTGGTGGTGTCCTCCCCTGTGGTGGTGTCCTCCCCTGTGGTGGTGTCCCCCCCTGTGGTGGTGTCCCCCCCTGCGGTGGGGAGGCATCCCGTCCCCCGTGGTCTTCTAGCGTGAACTCCGCTGACGTGAACACTAACACAAGTGATTTATTCCTTGGTGATCTTTGGTGTACTTTGTGTGTTGTAAATATCAGCAGTTGTTAGCCTTAGCGGAGGGAGGGAGGGCGTGGAAGTGTTGATCATTGATGATGAGGGTGTGTCCCAGGGGCACTGGAGGACCTGCCAGAGTGGGAGCCACACAGGGTGTTGGTGCTACTCTCGTACACACTCTGGTGTCCTCTACACGGGGGTGCTGGACCACTGATCCAGGGTCGACCAGCTGGATGATAGCTAAGGCGATGAGGCGGTCCTCCTTCAGTTGGAAATGTTAGATCCGAAGGCATCTCAGACCTCAAGTTTTAGCAAGGTTCCATTTGTTATCTCCCCTGCTTGATACCTGCTTGATGGTGTTGTGGGAGTTCTTCTACTCCCCAAGCCCGGCCCGAGGCCAGGCTCGACTTGTGATAATTTGGTCCACCAGGTTGTTGCATGATGCAGCCCGCAGGCCCACACATCAACTACAGCCTGGATGATCGTAGTGAATGTCAGGGCTTGCATGTGTGTAGTGATCTCTCTCACACACAGACACTTGTGGCCCTCTAGCTGAGTCCTTCATAAGTCAAGCCTGGCCTCGGGCCGGGCTTGGGGAGTAGAACAACTCCCAGAACCCCATCAACCAGGTATATGTGGGCCTGCGGGCCGCTCCAAGCAACAGCCTGGTGGACCAAACTCTCACAAGTCAAGCCTGGCCTCGGGCCGGGCTTGGGGAGTAGAACAACTCCCAGAACCCCATCAACCAGGTATATGTGGGCCTGCGGGCCGCTCCAAGCAACAGCCTGGTGGACCAAACTCTCACAAGTCAAGCCTGGCCTCGGGCCGGGCTTGGGGAGTAGAACAACTCTCAGAACCCCATCAACCAGGTATCAATCAGAGGGCTCTCAAAGTTTCTAATACCAGGGTGGAACTTCTGGAATTCCTGCATTCTTGAAGGAGAAAGGAAATTATCAAGGAAAAACGCCAAGATATTACCACTATATAGCACTGGGAAGGGGTCAGGATAAGGATTTGGGATGGGACTGAGGGAAGGAATGGTGCCCAACCACTTGGACGGTCGGCTCTTGAATGCTGACCTGCATGAAGCTAGACTGGCTCATTCTGGAAGGAGGAGCAGGTGCTGGTAGAGGAAGTATGGAAGTTAGCGTGCCAGGAGACCAGGCTGAGTCAGGCGTGTTCCCCTCCCAGGGCTACACAACAGTTTACTCAGACCATCTGGCTGGCGTCTTAATCCATCTTCTACCACTGTTATGACCCACACGGCGTCTCCAGCTGGGACCCCATACCTGCACTCCTCCAGGGATACTGTATAATGCACTTTTATCATCCATACATTTGCATTTCTTGTAGTGACCTACCTTGCGGTTACCTTACCTTGCCTGGATTTTGGGGCTCAGCGTCCCCGAGGCCCGGTCCTCGACCAGGCCTCCTGGTTGCTGGACTGGTCAACCAGGCTGTTGGACGCGGCTGCGAGCAGCCTGACGTACGAATCACAGCCTGGTTGATCAGATATCCTTTGGAGGTGTTTGTCAAGTTCTGTCTTGAACACTGTGAGGGGTCGGCCAGTTATGTCCCTTATGTGTAGTGGAAGCGTGTTGAACAGTCTCGGGCCTCTGATGTTGATAGTTCTCTCTTGAACACTGTGAGGGGTCGGCCAGTTATGCCCCTTATGTGTAGTGGAAGCGTGTTGAACAGTCTCGGGCCTCTGATGTTGATAGTTCTCTCTTGAACACTGTGAGGGGTCGGCCAGTTATGCCCCTTATGTGTAGTGGAAGCATGTTGAACAGTCTCGGGCCTCTGATGTTGATAGTTCTCTCTTGAACACTGTGAGGGGTCGGCCAGTTATGTCCCTTATGTGTAGTGGAAGCGTGTTGAACAGTCTCGGGCCTCTGATGTTGATAGTTCTCTCTTGAACACTGTGAGGGGTCGGCCAGTTATGCCCCCTTATGTGTAGTGGAAGCGTGTTGAACAGTCTCGGGCCTCTGATGTTGATAGTTCTCTCTTGAACACTGTGAGGGGTCGGCCAGTTATGCCCCTTATGTGTAGTGGAAGCGTGTTGAACAGTCTCGGGCCTCTGATGTTGATAGTTCTCTCTTGAACACTGTGAGGGGTCGGCCAGTTATGTCCCTTATGTGTAGTGGAAGCGTGTTGAACAGTCTCGGGCCTCTGATGTTGATAGTTCTCTCTCAGAGTACCTGTTGCACCTCTGCTCTTCAAGGGGGGTATTCTGCACATCCTGCCATGCCTCCTGGTCTCATGTGATATTATTAATGTATCTCTCCCGGCTGCGCTCAAGAGAATACAGATTTAGGCTCTTTAGTCAGTCCCAGTAGTTTAGATGTTTTACTGAGTGGATTCTAGCAGTAAAGGATCTCTGCACGCTCTCCAGGTCAGCAATCTCACCAGCTTTGAAAGGTGCTGTCATTGTGCAGCAGTACTCCACTCTAGAGAGCCCTAGCGTCTTGAAGAGTATTGAAGTATTGAACCTTGAATACTTTCTTCGCCAGCTCCTTCGTTCCTGAATTTAAACGGCCCCCTAAGCCCTGAGCGGCACACAATATGTAGCTCAAAGGGAGACCTTCTTGACTTGGATGAGAATTTCAACTTAAAGTTGAATACTGATGATCCAGCACACTATTGTATCCAGAGCCTGCCGCCTGTTTTCCTGGATGACCTTTTTCTCATGTTACTTCGAATAGGCATCACACGAGCCTTAGGGACGTTTGCGTCCAGCTGATGGATCACCTGATGGATCAGCTGATGGGTCAGCTGATGGGTCAGCTGATGGGTCAGCTGATGGGCCAGCTGATGGGTCAGCTGATGGGTCAGCTGATGGGTCAGCTGATGGGTCAGCTGATGGGTCAGCTGATGGGCCAGCTGATGGGTCAGCTGATGGGCCAGCTGATGGGTCAGCTGATGGGCCAGCTGATGGGTCAGCTGATGGGCCAGCTGATGGGTCAGCTGATGGGCCACCTGATGGGCCAGCTGATGGGCCACCTGATGGGTCAGCTGATGGGTCAGCTGATGGGCCACCTGATGGGCCAGCTGATGGGTCAGCTGATGGGTCAGCTGATGGGCCAGCTGATGGGCCAGCTGGTGGGTCAGCTGCTGGGCCAGCTGATGGGCCAGCTGGTGGGTCAGCTGATGGGTCAGCTGATGGGCCAGCTGATGGGCCAGCTGATGGGTCAGCTGATGGGTCAGCTGCCACCACACCTGGCCATCGTCCACCACCACCACCACACCTGGCCATCGTCCACCACCACCACCACACCTGGCCATCGTCCACCACCACCACACCTGGCCATCGTCCACCACCACACCTGGCCATCGTCCACCACCACCACACCTGGCCATCGTCCACCACCACCACACCTGGCCATCGTCCACCACCACCACCACACCTGGCCATCGTCCACCACCACCACCACCACACCTGGCCATCGTCCACCACCACCACCACCACCACACCTGGCCATCGTCCACCACCACCACCACACCTGGCCATCGTCCACCACCACCACCACCACACCTGGCCATCGTCCACCACCACCACCACACCTGGCCATCGTCCACCACCACCACACGTGGCCATCGTCCACCACCACCACACCTGGCCATCGTCCACCACCACCACACCTGGCCATCGTCCACCGCCACCACACCTGGCCATCGTCCACCGCCACCACACCTGGCCATCGTCCACCGCCACCACACCTGGCCATCGTCCACCGCCACCACACCTGGCCATCGTCCACCGCCACCACACCTGGCCATCGTCCACCGCCACCACACCTGGCCATCGTCCACCGCCACCACACCTAGCCATCGTCCACCGCCACCACACCTGGCCATCGTCCACCGCCACCACACCTGGCCATCGTCCACCACCACCACCACACCTGGCCATCGTCCACCACCACCACCACACCTGGCCATCGTCCACCACCACCACCACACCTGGCCATCGTCCACCACCACCACCACACCTGGCCATCGTCCACCACCACCACCACACCTGGCCATCGTCCACCACCACCACCACACCTGGCCATCGTCCACCACCACCACCACACCTGGCCATCGTCCACCACCACCACCACACCTGGCCATCGTCCACCACCACCACCACACCTGGCCATCGTCCACCACCACCACCACACCTGGCCATCGTCCACCGCCACCACCACACCTGGCCATCGTCCACCGCCACCACCACACCTGGCCATCGTCCACCGCCACCACCACACCTGGCCATCGTCCACCGCCACCACCACACCTGGCCATCGTCCACCGCCACCACCACACCTGGCCATCGTCCACCGCCACCACCACACCTGGCCATCGTCCACCGCCACCACCACACCTGGCCATCGTCCACCGCCACCACCACACCTGGCCATCGTCCACCGCCACCACCACACCTGGCCATCGTCCACCGCCACCACCACACCTGGCCATCGTCCACCGCCACCACCACACCTGGCCATCGTCCACCGCCACCACACCTGGCCATCGTCCACCGCCACCACCACACCTGGCCATCGTCCACCGCCACCACCACACCTGGCCATCGTCCACCGCCACCACCACACCTGGCCATCGTCCACCGCCACCACCACACCTGGCCATCGTCCACCGCCACCACCACACCTGGCCATCGTCCACCGCCACCACCACACCTGGCCATCGTCCACCGCCGCCACCACACCTGGCCATCGTCCACCGCCGCCACCACACCTGGCCATCGTCCACCGCCGCCACCACACCTGGCCATCGTCCACCGCCGCCACCACACCTGGCCATCGTCCACCGCCGCCACCACACCTGGCCATCGTCCACCGCCGCCACCACACCTGGCCATCGTCCACCGCCGCCACCACACCTGGCCATCGTCCACCGCCGCCACCACACCTGGCCATCGTCCACCGCCGCCACCACACCTGGCCATCGTCCACCGCCGCCACCACACCTGGCCATCGTCCACCGCCGCCACCACACCTGGCCATCGTCCACCGCCGCCACCACACCTGGCCATCGTCCACCGCCGCCACCACACCTGGCCATCGTCCACCGCCGCCACCACACCTGGCCATCGTCCCCCGCCGCCACCACACCTGGCCATCGTCCCGCCGCCACCACACCTGGCCACCACCACCACCACCACCACCACCACCACACCTGGCCGTCGTCCACCACCACCACCACACCTGGCCACCGCCCCCCCCCCAACCTGACCACCGCCCACCACCACACACCTGAACCTTTACACAGGTGTAAAGTGGAGATAAAGTTTAACCAGATTTTTTCCCCTTACAAGTGGTATTAAACATTGTCACCGCTGCAGATGTGCGGTAGGGGGGGGGGAGGTGAGTATGGGGGGTGGGCGGTTGTAGAGGGGGGGTGTTGAGGGCGGGGGGGGGGCAGGATTTAGCGTGGCAGGTGTCGGGGAAAAAAAAGTTTTTGGTGGGGGTTTGTGGGTTGAAAGAGGGGGGGGGGTTGATGCGGATAATTTAGACCACGATAAAAGAGTTGTGTTGGGGGGGTTTAAGCAGGTTGGGGCTCTTATGGGGGGGGGATGGTCCGTGATGCCTGTATCGACCATGTGTTGGATGTGTTGCACTGTTGCTTGATGATGATGTGTGCTGCAGTAGGTCTTGTTGCTGCTGGCGGCGGTGTATTGTGCACCCCATACCCATCCTGTGAGCGGTAGCGCAAAAAAGGATTATAGAAGGGGCACAAAAGGTCTTTTATCAGATATGAACGAGGGTTATTGTAATTAAAAATTTCATGTATACTTCACAGCTTACAATGTTAGGTGGTTAGAGAGACTGTTCCATTTCAATAGGTATAATATATATATATATATATATATATATATATATATATATATATATATATATATATATATTATACACAACCCGTTCTCGCAAATTCGTAAAGTCAATATTGACTTATTAACTACGTGCATAGGTGACATACTTAACATAATAGATACCCTTAAAAAGATTCATAGAAAACACCGACCTTACCTAACCTTGTTAGTATCTTAAGATAAGCATCTTATTGCTTCGTAATTACAGTTATTACTTAACCTATACCTATTATAGGTTAGGAAATAATTGTAATTACGAAGCAATAAGATGCTTATCTTAACATACTAACAAGGTTAGGTAAGGTCGGTGTTTTCTATGAATCTTTTTAAGGGTATCTATTATGTTACGTATGTCACCTATGCACATATTTAATAAGTCAATATTGACTTATTAAATTTGCGAGAACGGGTTGATATATATATATATATATATATATATATATATATATATATATATATATATATATATATATATATATATATATATACAGATTTATAACTGAAAACTCACACTCCCAGGCATATATGCCTGGGGGACCATTCAGGTTTGTTCGCATTTATGTTCCTCACGTGTGCCCCAAAGAATGAGGTGATTTGATAAAATACAATGCCCAAGATTACCATCAGAGTGCCGGCGGGATGATGGGGAATTAGCCTCGGCTATCATCATCTTTTGTCCGGTCGTGATGGTGAGGTCCACCTCTGGCTCCTCAGGTCTTCTTGTATTTGGTGGCTTATGTTTTGAACTGTTCTCAGGTTCCAAGTCTTTGTGGGATCTGGCTTCATAGTTGTAGGTCACTTTATAGTGGTAAGTCATTAACTTTATAGTAGGGATCCATCACAATGGTTGTACTCTTCAAGTCACTTGTGTTGTCCCGTCTTGAGTACTGCTCAGTACTCACTTCCCCCTTCAGAGCAGGAGAGATTGCTGAAATAGAGGGAATACAGAGAACATATACGGCACGCATAGACGAGATAAAGCACCTAAATTATTGGGATCGTCTCAAAGCTCTCCAAATGTGCTCACTAGAAAGGAGACGAGAGAGATACCAAATAATATACACATGGAAAATACTGGAGGGACAGGTCCCAAATCTACACAGTAAAATAACAACATACTGGAGTGAACGATATGGAAGAAAATGCAGAATAGAACCAGTGAAGAGCAGAGGTGCCATAGGCACAATCAGAGAACACTGTATAAACATCAGAGGTCCAGTGAAGAGCAGAGGTGCCATATCTTGAGGTTATCTTGAGTTGATTTCGGGGCTTTAGTGTCCCCGCGGCCCGGTCCTTGACCAGGCCTCCACCCCCAGGAAGCAGCCCGTGACAGCTGACTAACACCCAGGTACCTATTTACTGCTAGGTAACAGGGGCATTCAGGGTGAAAGAAACTTTGCCCATTTGTTTCTGCCTCGTGCGGGAATCGAACCCGCGCCACAGAATTACGAGTCCTGCGCGCTATCCACCAGGCTACGAGGCCATAGGCACAATCAGAGAACACTGTATAAACATCAGAGGTCCAGTGAAAAGCAGAGGTGCCATAGGCACAATCAGAGAACACTGTATAAACATCAGAGGTCCAGTGAAGAGCAGAGGTGCCATAGGCACAATCAGAGAACACTGTATAAACATCAGAGGTCCAGTGAAGAGCAGAGGTGCCATAGGCACAATCAGAGAACACTGTATAAACATCAGAGGTCCAGTGAAGAGCAGAGGTGCCATAGGCACAATCAGAGAACACTGTATAAACATCAGAGGTCCAGTGAAGAGCAGAGGTGCCATAGGCACAATCAGAGAACACTGTATAAACATCAGAGGTCCAGTGAAGAGCAGAGGTGCCATAGGCACAATCAGAGAACACTGTATAAACATCAGAGGTCCAGTGAAGAGCAGGGGTGCCATAGGCACAATCAGAGAACACTGTATAAACATCAGAGGTCCGCGGTTGTTCAACGTCCTCCCAGCGAGCATAAGAAATATTGCCGGAACAACCGTGGACATCTTCAAGAGGAAACTAGATAGTTTCCTCCAAGGAGTGCCGGACCAACCGGGCTGTGGTGGGTATGTGGGCCTGCGGGCCGCTCCAAGCAACAGCCTGGTGGACCAAACTCTCACAAGTCAAGCCTGGCCTCGGGCCGGGCTTGGGCAGTAGAACAACTCCCAGAACCCCATCAACCAGGTATATGTGGGCCTGCGGGCCGCTCCAAGCAACAGCCTGGTGGACCAAACTCTCACAAGTCAAGCCTGGCCTCGGGCCGGGCTTGGGCAGTAGAACAACTCCCAGAACCCCATCAACCAGGTATATGTGGGCCTGCGGGCCGCTCCAAGCAACAGCCTGGTGGACCAAACTCTCACAAGTCAAGCCTGGCCTCGGGCAGGGCTTGGGGAGTAGAACAACTCCCAGAACCCCATCAACCAGGTATATGTGGGCCTGCGGGCTGCTCCAAGCAACAGCCTGGTGGACCAAACTCTCACAAGTCAAGCCTGGCCTCGGGCCGGGCTTGGGCAGTAGAACAACTCCCAGAACCCCATCAACCAGGTATATGTGGGCCTGCGGGCCGCTCCAAGCAACAGCCTGGTGGACCAAACTCTCACAAGTCAAGCCTGGCCTCGGGCCGGGCTTGGGCAGTAGAACAACTCCCAGAACCCCATCAACCAGGTATATGTGGGCCTGCGGGCCGCTCCAAGCAACAGCCTGGTGGACCAAATTTGGTAGAATTAAGGTAAGGGAACTATTAGGGAACGCGCCAAGTTATTTCGGCTATATAGCATTTGGAAGGGGTCAGGATAAGGATTTGGGATGGGACGGGGGTTGGTGGAATCGTGTCCATTCCTAACACACAGAGACCACACTAACGTGATGCATCAAATGAACAAATCCACAAGGGCCGTGACGAGGATTCGAACCTGCGTCCGGGAGCATCCCAGGAGCAACTGGGATGCTCCCGGATGCAGGTTCGAATCCTCGTCACGGCCCTTGTGGATTTGTATCCATTCCTTTTCTGGAAACCAACGACAGGTCTGTGGGTTAGGTTCGGGGGCTTTCAGGACTGATTGGACCAGCGTAAGGGACGCCAGAGCTGCACCATTACTTAAACATTCCGCTAACACTCGCAGAGGAAGACGTCGGCTGCACCATGTTTAATGATTTTCTTGCTTTAAGAAAGTTTGGCGTCTTGGTTACTGAACACACCGCTCCAAGCAGGCTGTGGTGGGCCTGCGGGCCGCTCCAAGCAACAGCCTGGTGGACCAAAGTCTCACAAGTCAAGCCTGGCCTCGGGCCGGGCTTGGGCAGTAGAACAACTCCCAGAACCCCATCAACCAGGTATATGTGGGCCTGCGGGCCGCTCCAATTAACAGCCTGGTGGACCAAACTCTCACAAGTCAAGCCTGGCCTCGGGCCGGGCTTGGGCAGTAGAAGAACTCCCAGAACCCCATCAACCAGGTATATGTGGGCCTGCGGGCCGCTCCAAGCAACAGCCTGGTGGACCAAACTCTCACAAGTCAAGCCTGGCCTCGGGCCGGGCTTGGGGAGTAGAACAACTCCCAGAACCCCATCAAGCAGGTATATGTGAGCCTGCGGGCCGCTCCAAGCAACAGCCTGGTGGACCAAACTCTCACAAGTCAAGCCTGGCCTCGGGCCGGGCTTGGGGAGTAGAACAACTCCCAGAACCCCATCAACCAGGTATATGTGGGCCTGCGGGCCGCTCCAAGCAACAGCCTGGTGGACCAAACTCTCACAAGTCAAGCCTGGCCTCGGGCCGGGCTTGGGGAGTAGAACAACTCCCAGAACCCCATCAACCAGGTATCAAGCAGCTCCTCAAGCTTGATGTTCATCCTTGAGGACTTCGCGTACTTGTTACACCAAGCTATTAACTTCAGTTCATGTCGGCTGCCACTTGGTCTCGTTTCATGCAGGTCGGAGCTCAATCCCCGACCGTCAAAGTGGTTGGGCACCATTTCTTCCACCCGTCCCATCCCAAATCCTTATCCTGACCTCTTCCTTGTGCTATCGAGTCGAAATGGCTTGGCGCTTTCCGCTGGTAGTTCCCTTCCCTTGATGTCGACCGCAATGAGGTTTGCATTAACGAATGAGTCTACTCCCTCGGGCAGGTCCTTCACATTAATGAGGAGCATCAGGGGTACCAGGGCGTGGACCCCAAGAGTCCCCCCAGGGGCGTGGACCCCACGAGTCCCCAAGGGGCATGGACCCCAAGAGTTCCCTTCCTCTATCTCAACACAGCTTACCTCAGTATAACTCTTGCCCTAATCATTTCACTCGTTGTCCGGGTAACTCTGATTGTTATATCATGAGTGCAACAGTCTTTCCTGAAGAACGGTAACAAGTTCCTTTGACACTCCGGGAAGATGCAGTCTACCTAGCCGCCATTATTTTATTGTATTTATATAAGCGTGATCGAAAAATGTTGTTAGTTATATGGCATGATATTCTTACTAAATCCACATTATTTTTAATAGGTGATTACATTGCGATGATTTCGGGGTTTAGCGTTCCCGCGGCCCGGTCCTCGACTAGGCCTCCTGGTTGCTGGACTGGTCAACCAGGCTGTTGGACGCGGCTGCTCGCAGCCTGACGTATGAGTCACAGCCTGGTTGATCAGGTATCCTTTGGAGGTGCTTATCCAGTTCTCTCTTGAACACTGTGAGGGGTCGGCCAGTTATGTCCCTTATGTGTAGTGGAAGCGTGTTGAACAGTCTCGGGCCTCTGATGTTGATAGTTCTCTCTTGAACACTGCGAGGGGTCGGCCAGTTATGTCCCTTATGTGTAGTGGAAGCGTGTTGAACAGTCTCGGGCCTCTGATGTTGATAGTTCTCTCTTGAACACTGTGAGGGGTCGGCCAGTTATGTCCCTTATGTGTAGTGGAAGCGTGTTGAACAGTCTCGGGCCTCTGATGTTGATAGTTCTCTCTTGAACACTGTGAGGGGTCGGCCAGTTATGTCCCTTATGTGTAGTGGAAGCGTGTTGAACAGTCTCGGGCCTCTGATGTTGATAGTTCTCTCTTGAACACTGTGAGAGGTCGGCCAGTTATGTCCCTTATGTGTAGTGGAAGCGTGTTGAACAGTCTCGGGCCTCTGATGTTGATAGTTCTCTCTTGAACACTGTGAGGGGTCGGCCAGTTATGTCCCTTATGTGTAGTGGAAGTGTGTGAACAGTCTCGGGCCTCTGATGTTGATAGTTCTCTCTTGAACACTGTGAGAGGTCGGCCAGTTATGTCCCTTATGTGTAGTGGAAGTGTGTGAACAGTCTCGGGCCTCTGATGTTGATAGTTCTCTCTTGAACACTGTGAGGGGTCGGCCAGTTATGTCCCTTATGTGTAGTGGAAGTGTGTTGAACAGTCTCGGGCCTCTTATGTTGATAGTTCTCTCTTGAACACTGTGAGGGGTCGGTCAGTTATGTCCCCTATGTGTAGTGGAAGCGTGTTGAACAGTCTCGGGCCTCTGATGTTGATAGTTCTCTCTTGAACACTGTGAGGGGTCGGCCAGTTATGCCCCTTATGTGTAGCGGAAGCGTGTTGAACAGTCTCTGGCCTCTGATGTTGATAGTTCTCTCTTGAACACTGTGAGGGGTCGGCCAGTTATGTCCCTTATGTGTAGTGGAAGCGTGTTGAACAGTCTCGGGCCTCTGATGTTGATAGTTCTCTCTTGAACACTGAGGGATCGGCCAGTTATGCCCCTTATGTGTAGTGGAAGCGTGTTGAACAGTCTCGGGCCTCTGATGTTGATAGTTCTCTCTTGAACACTGTGAGGGATCGGCCAGTTATGCCCCTTATGTGTAGTGGAAGCGTGTTGAACAGTCTCGGGCCTCTGATGTTGATAGAGTTCTCTCTCAGAGTACCTGTTGCACCTCTGCTCTTCAACGGGGGTATTCTGCACATCCTGCCATGTCTCCTGGTCTCATGTGCTGATATTTCTGTGTTCAGGTTTGGGACCAGCCCCTCTACTATTTTCCACGTGTAAATTATTATGTATCTCTCTCGCCTGCGCTCAAGGTTATCTTGAGATGATTTCGGGGCTTTAGCGTCTCCGCGGCCCGGTCCTCGACCAGGCCTCCTGTTTGTTACACATCCCAAGGAAGCAACCACTAGCAGCTGTCTAACTCCCACATATTTACTGTTAGATAACAAGGGCATCAGGGTGAAAGAAACATTTTTCCCATTTGTCTCCGCCTCCACCGGGGATCGAACCCGGAACCTCAAGACTACGAATCCGAAGCGCTGTCAACCCAGCTGTCAGGCGCCCGATTAATACAGATTTATACATTTTAGCAGTGTAGTAATGGTAGAGATACGGGGTTTTGAGCGGTGGATGTATTAGTAATAGCTGTTTACCTCATTCTTTTCAAAGAGGTCTGCTCCTCATTAAAAAAAAATCCTCCTTAAATAGAAGGCCTGGTCGAGGACCGGGGACGCTAGGCCCCGAAATCATCTCAAGATAACCTCGAGATAACCTGATACAATATACTTGCTCCAAACTCTCATTAACTTAGGTGCAGACAATGATGGGTTTATTAATTCTACCTAGTCAAGCAATAATGACAAATTCATACCTCTTCCCTAATTACAGTTAACACTACTTCCTAACCAACTAGTTAAGATGGTCAGGTGAGATTTGGACCGATTATATAAACAATCGATTGCAAATAATAATATATATTAGGGGCTATTCATGCCCGTGCCATCTCTTTGGTAGCTTAATCCTCATCAATCAATCAATAATCAAGATGCTTCAGCCTCGACACAGGGCAGACAAGCAGACTCCGGCCGCATCGAGCTTCCGTGCTCTCGTCCCTCACTTGAGCTCCTAGAGTCCACCAGCTTACAGAGCGTCGCGCTCTGCCACTCTCACCCCGCATCAGAGCGCTCTACCCCGGGCCTCACTCGGCGCTCTGCCCTACTCCAGGCTTCGCCTCAACTTGTACGCCACATCAAGCCTGGCCTCGGGCTTGGGGAGTAGCAGAGCCCCCCCCGGAACCCCATCAACCACGTACACTGCCAACAAACCGAAGACCACTACGGGCTCACCATAGCCCGTGCTGCTTGGAACTTTTAGTTCCAGGTAGCGAATCTTTAACAACAGCCAACAAACCGAATGCTGTAACTAAAATTACTAAATAAATATATACAAAACACACTAAACTCATGTGAATTTAAAGCACCAAATATGTATCTTGAGGGTTATCTTGAGATGATTTCAGGGCTTTAGTGTCCCTGCGGCCCGGTCCTCGACCAGGCCTCCACCCCCAGGAAGCAGCCCGTGACAGCTGACTAACTCCCAGGTACCTATTTACTGCTAGGTAACAGGGGTATTCAGGGTGAAAGAAACTTTGCCCATTTGTTTCTGCCTCGTGCGGGAATCGAACCCGCGCCACAGAATTACGAGCCCTGCGCGCTATCCACCAGGCTACGAGGCCCCCACGTAAGTTATATGTAAGTTATATGTTGCAAGTTGTACACGTAAGTTATATGTTGCAAGTCTTTGTTGTCTTTCAATTTCATTAAGTTATGGTGCATTAGAATGGGGAGGCGAGTACCGAGCAGTACTGAGGGTGGGGCAGAGATTCACGAAGCAGTTACGCAAGCAGTTACGCAGGGAGTTACGAACGTGTACATCTTTCCTCAATTTTTGACGGCTTTGGTTACATTTATTAAACAGTTTATATGCGTGAAAACTTGCCAAATAGCTGTTGTTATTGTTATAAACAGCCTCCTGGTGCTTCAGAGCTCATTAACTGTTTAATAATTGTAAACAAAGCCGCCAAACATTAAAAAAAGATGTACAGGTTCGTAAGTATTTGCGTAACTGCTTCGTGAATCTGAATCTTCGTGAATTGTGATGGGATCCTTTGATGTGAAGATTCTCATTTTCCTGGCGATGCTTCCGTTGCTTAGTTATGCTCGCTAAACGTAGTTAGGTCGTCAGATACCATTCTTCCCAGATCCTTTACATGTTGTTTTCCTTATCAGGAGATCTGATCGTCTCGTATCCTGTTATTCGTTTAATTTCTTAGTTTTTTCGTATCTAATTATTCATCCATATCTGGTATTTATCACTATTGATTGGATATCTTTTTAGTGCATTCTTCCCAGGTAATTTCCAGGATTTTGTATTCATGTGCAAAGTGTGACATTAGACATTAAGTTGTGATGTGTAATGTTATTTGGACTTGAGGATGAGAGAGGGTTGGGTACTAAGTTGTTCACCGTGTGTTGGACTTGATATTGATGGGAGAATACTCGGTGTTCTTTACCGAGATTTGAAGAGGACTGTTGGACTTGAAGAAGAATTGGGAATTGAAGAATTGTTGGACTTGATATTGATGGAAGAATACTCGGTATTCTTCCAGGGGACGTTAAGGAATTTTACCGGGACAGAAGTGGACATGTTGGAGACGGGGTCAAGACACAAGTGGACGTGTTAGGGACGAGGTCAAGACACAAGTGGACGTGTTAGGGACGAGGTCAAGACACAAGTGGACGTGTTAGGGACGAGGTCAAGACACAAGTGGACGTGTTAGGGACGAGGTCAAGACACAAGTGGACGTGTTAGAGACAAGGTCAAGACACGAGTGGACGTGTTAGGGACGAGGTCAAGACACAAGTGGACGTGTTAGAGACAAGGTCAAGACACAAGTAGACGTGGTAGAGACGAGGTCAAGACACAAGTGGACGTGGTAGAGACAAGGTCAAGACACAAGTGGACGTGTTAGAGACAAGGTCAAGACACAAGTGGACGTGTTAGAGACAAGGTCAAGACACAAGTGGACGTGTTAGAGACGAGGTCAAGACACAAGTGGACGTGTTAGAGACAAGGTCAAGACACAAGTGGACGTGTTAGAGACAAGGTCAAGACACAAGTGGACGTGTTAGAGACAAGGTCAAGACACAAGTGGACGTGGTAGAGACGAGGTCAAGACACAAGTGGACGTGTTAGAGACGAGGTTAAGACACAAGTGGACGTGGTAGAGACAAGGTCAAGACACAAGTGGACGTGTTAAGAGACAAGGTCAAGACGTGAATCAGTCGTTCAGTACCCGACCTTTCAACACATAAGAAGGGTCGTGCATTTCCTGGGTATGGACGGATTCTACCGCAAGTTCGTTCCCTAACTTCTCAACTACTGCAGTGCCTTTGACGAATATCTTGGAGATGGGAGCTGAGGACCAAGGACTGTTAAGAGACTGTCCCTTAACTGTTAAGGGACAGTCTTAACTGTCCCTTAACAGTTAAGACTGTTAAGGGACTCTTTTAAGAGAGCCTTAAAAGCCATACTGATATCATTACCATTCTCCTAATGTCCCCTAATTTCGATGACAGATTTGGGGAGTAGAAGAACTCTCAGAACCCCATCAACCTGCAGCAGGATCTTATCTTGAGGTTATCTTGAGATGATTTCGGGGCTTAGTGTCCTCGCGGTCCGGTCCTCGACCAGGAATTTACCCCCAGGAAGCAGCCCGTGACAGCTGACTAACTCCCAGGTACCTATTTACTGCTAGTATCAAGGGCATCAGGGTGAATAGTCACTCTGCCCATTGTTTCTCGCCAGCGCCCGGGATCGAACCCGGGACCACAGGATCACGTGGGTAGTGTTGTGTCCGCTCAGCCACCGGCTCCGGATGTGGTCAGTATTGAACACATTAAAGGAGTTGAGAATGTGGTGAGGTGGTAGAGGAACTTTGGGTAAAGGTGAAGTAGCGGTGGGTTGTGGTGGTAGTAGTGGTGGTAGTGGTAGAGAGGGTGGAGGAGGAGGAGGAACCACCGACGTAGTGGTGCCGTGAGTCGTAACCCTTAGTGGTGGTGGTAGTGGTGGTAGTGGTGGTAGTAGTGGTGGTAGTGGTAGAGAGGGTGGAGGAGGAGGAGGAACCACCGACGTAGTGGTGCCGTGAGTCGTAACCCTTAGTGGTGGTGGTAGTGGTGGTAGTAGTGGTGGTAGTGGTAGAGGTAGTGGTGGTAGTGGTAGAGAGGGTGGAGGAGGAGGAGGAGGAACCACCAACGTAGTGGTGCCATGAGTCGTAACCCTTAGTGGTGGTGGTAGTGGTGGTAGTAGTAGTGGTGGTAGTGGTAGAGAGGGTGGAGGAGGAGGAGGAGGAACCACCGACGTAGTGGTGCCGTAACCATCAAGGTCACCACAACAGCTTGGTGGCCCGCTTATTGATCTTCCCCTGCTACTACTACTACTACTACTACTTGCTTAACTTCTCACTCCTCAAACATGATGACCTCACCCGCCGGTCACGACCCGCCGGCTCAGCCGACACAGCACTGGATGCGTGATCCTCTGCTCCCGGGTTCGATACCGGGCGCCGGCGAGAAACAATGGGCAGAGTTTCTTTCGCTCAAATGCCCTTGTTACCTAGCAGTAAATAGGTACCTGGGAGTTAGTCAGCTGTCCCGGGTTGCTTCCTGGGGGTGGAGGCCTGGTCGTGAACCGGGCCGCGGGGACACTAAAGCCCCGAAATCATCTCAAGATAACCTCAAGATAACCTATTTGTGGCCCCTGAACTTCGGGCTGGTTCTGGGTGTTAGGTCAGCATTAGCGCGTGGATTAGTGTTAGAGTCGTGTGTGGGCTTGAGTAAGGTTAAACTTTAATGTGTGTGTGTGTGATTGATTGATTGATGAAGATTAAGCCACCCCAAAAGGTGGCACGGGCATGAATAAGGCTCGTAAGTGGTGGCCCTTTTGAGCCATTACCAGTATCATTAGCTGATACTGGAGATCTGTGGAGGTGCGACTGCACTCTACGTGACGGGAGATGTCTTCCGTGTGTGTGTGTGTGTGTGTGTGTGTGTGTGTGTGTGTGTGTGTGTGTGTGTGTGTGTGTGTGTGTGTGTGTGTGTACTCACCTAGTTGTGCTTGCGGGGGTTGAGCTCTGGCTCTTTGGTCCCGCCTCTCAACTGTCAATCAACTGGTGTACAGGTTCCTGAGCCTATTGGGCTCTATCATATCTACACTTGGAACTGTGTATGGAGTCAGCCTCCACCACATTACTTCCTAATGCATTCCATTTGTCAACCACTCTGACACTAAAAAAGTTCTTTCTAATATCTCTTCGGCTCATTTGGGCACTCAGTTTCCACCTGTGTCCCCTAGTGGGTGTGCCCCTTGTGTTAAATAGCCTGTCTTTATCTACCCGATCAATTCCTTTGAGAATCTTGAATGTGGTGATCATGTCCCCCCCTAACCTCTGTTTTCCAGTGAAGTGAGGTTTAATTCCCGTAGTCTCTCCTCGTAGCTCATACCTCTCAGCTCGGGTACTAGTCTGGTGGCAAACCTTTGAACCTTTTCCAGTTTAGTCTTATCCTTGACCAGATATGGACTCCATGCTGGGGCTGCATACTCCAGGATTGGCCTGACATATGTGGTATACAAGGTCCTGAATGATTCTTTACACAAGTTTATGAATGCCGTTCTTATGTTGGCCAGCCTGGCATATGCCGCGCACACAGTCAGTGTGTGTGTGTGTGTGTGTGTGTGTGTGTGTGTGTGTGTGTGTGTGTGTGTGTGTGTGTGTGTGTGTGTGTGTGCGTGTGTGTGTGCGTGTGTGTGTGTGTGTGTGTGTGTGTGTCGCTTCTAAATGTCAGTGGTTATCTGTATTGATCTGTAAAAGCAGGGTTCGATAATGTTCCTCTGGGACCAGATTCACGAAGCGGTTACTCAAGTACTTACGAACCTCAATCTTTCCTCAATCTTTGGCGGCTTTGTTTACAACTATTAAACAGTTAATGAGCTCCGAAGCACCAGGAGGCTGTTTATAACAATAACAGTTGATTGGCAAGTTTTCATACTTGTAAACTGTTTAATAATCTTTGACGCCTTTAGTTACATTTGAGGAAAGACGTACACGTTCGTAAGTACTTGCGTAACTGCTTCATGAATCTGGCCCCAGGTCTATCCTTTTAACAAAACCTACCTTGTGGAGGAACCGGGGAACAACCACCTTGCGACCCGGTCTCCAACCAGGCCTTCCGGTCGGTCGTCTGGTCAGCCAGGCTGTTGGACGCGGCTGCTGGCAGTCTGACGTATAAATCACAGCCTGGTTGATCAGGGTAGTCTGATCGAGTACCTGACGCAATTAAGTTTTTTTGTTTGTTTACTATCTGGTAGATAATGACGTTCCAGCTGGTGGTTGTATATGTGGCTCATATGTAGTGTTGATTTAGCTGTGTGGGTCATGGCGCAGGCCAGAGGTGGTGAAGGGGGTGTGAAACATGCAGTTTGTTTTCCTATGTGCGTTCGCGGGCGCCTCGCTAAGCGCGCGTTCATGGACGCCTCGCTAAGCGCGCGTTCATGGGCGCCCCGCTAAGCGCGCGTTCATGGGCGCCTCGCTAAGCGCGCGTTCATGGACGCCTCTCTAAGCGCGCGTTCATGGGCGCCTCGCTAAGCGCGCGTTCATGGGCGCCTCGCTAAGCGCGCGTTCATGGGCGCCTCGCTAAGCGCGCGTTCATGGACGCCTCTCTAAACGCGCGTTCATGGGCGCCCCGCTAAGCGCGCGTTCATGCGCGACTCGCTAAGCGCGCGTTCATGCGCGCCTCGCTAAGCGCGCGTTCATGGACGCCTCGCTAAGCGCGCGTTCATGGGCGCCTCTCTAAGCGCGCGTTCATGGACGCCCCGCTAAGCGCGCGTTCATGCGCGACTCGCTAAGCGCGCGTTCATGCGCGCCTCGCTAAGCGCGCGTTCATGGGCGCCTCGCTAAGCGCGCGTTCATGGGCGCCTCGCTAAGCGCGCGTTCATGGGCGCCTCGCTAAGCGCGCGTTCATGGGCGCCTCGCTAAGCGCGCGTTCATGGGCGCCTCGCTAAGCGCGCGTTCATGGGCGCCTCGCTAAGCGCGCGTTCATGGGCGCCTCGCTAAGCGCGCGTTCATGGGCGCCTCGCTAAGCGCGCGTTCATGGGCGCCTCGCTAAGCGCGCGTTCATGGGCGCCTCGCTAAGCGCGCGTTCATGGGCGCCTCGCTAAGCGCGCGTTCATGGGCGCCTCGCTAAGCGCGCGTTCATGGGCGCCTCGCTAAGCGCGCGTTCATGGGCGCCTCGCTAAGCGCGCGTTCATGGGCGCCTCGCTAAGCGCGCGTTCATGGGCGCCTCGCTAAGCGCGCGTTCATGGGCGCCTCGCTAAGCGCGCGTTCATGGGCGCCCCGCTAAGCGCGCGTTCATGGGCGCCCCGCTAAGCGCGCGTTCATGGGCGCCCCGCTAAGCGCGCGTTCATGGGCGCCCCGCTAAGCGCGCGTTCATGGGCGCCCCGCTAAGCGCGCGTTCATGGGCGCCCCGCTAAGCGCGCGTTCATGGGCGCCCCGCTAAGCGCGCGTTCATGGGCGCCCCGCTAAGCGCGCGTTCATGGGCGCCCCGCTAAGCGCGCGTTCATGGACGCCCCGCTAAGCGCGCGTTCATGGACGCCCCGCTAAGCGCGCGTTCATGGACGCCCCGCTAAGCGCGCGTTCATGCGCGACTCGCTAAGCGCGCGTTCATGCGCGCCTCGCTAAGCGCGCGTTCATGCGCGCCTCGCTAAGCGCGCGTTCATGGACGCCCCGCTAAGCGCGCGTTCATGGGCGCCCCGCTAAGCGCGCGTTCATGGACGCCCCGCTAAGCGCGCGTTCATGGACGCCCCGCTAAGCGCGCGTTCATGGGCGCCCCGCTAAGCGCGCGTTCATGGACGCCCCGCTAAGCGCGCGTTCATGGACGCCCCGCTAAGCGCGCGTTCATGCGCGACTCGCTAAGCGCGCGTTCATGCGCGACTCGCTAAGCGCGCGTTCATGCGCGACTCGCTAAGCGCGCGTTCATGCGCGACTCGCTAAGCGCGCGTTCATGCGCGACTCGCTACTCGCGTTTTAACAGCAACACTGGACTTGCAGAACAATCAGTTGTGTGTGTTGACCTAAATGTGCTTTAACTTTTCGAGCGCCTGCTCCTGAGCTCCAGCTGACCTGCCGTTCCTGCTTATGGGGCTGGCTTATAAAGCAGTTGTATTACTATGACTTATCCTGACCCCTTCCAAGTGCTATATAGCCGTAATGGCTTGGTGTTTTCCCTTGATAGTTACCTTCCCTACGACTGTCACTCCCTTTGTACGTGTCTGGTTGTTCTCACCTAGTTGTGCTTGCGGGGGTTGAGCTCTGGCTCTTTGCTCCCGCCTCTCAACCGTCAATCAACAGGTGTACAGGTTCCTGAGCCTACTGGGCTCTATCATATCTACATTTGAAACTGTGTATGGAGTCAGCCTCCACCACATCACTGCCTAATGCATTCCATTTACTACCTCCTCTGACACTGAAAAAAATCGTTCTAATGTCTCTGTGGCTCATTTGGGTACTCAGTTTCCACCTGTGTCCCCTTGTTCGTGTCCCACCCGTGTTCAATAGTTTCTTTGTCCACCCTGTCAATTCCCCTGAGAATTTTGTAAGTGGTTATCATGTCTTCTCCATTTTGTTTTCCAGGGATGTGAGGTTCAGCTCCCTTAGCCTTTCCTCGTTGCTCATACCTCTCGGTTCCGGGACTAGTCTGGTGGCATACCTCTAAATCTTCTCTAACCTTGACTTGTGTTTAACTAGATATGATCTCCAGGCTGGAGCTGCATATTCCAGGATTGGTCTGACATAAGTGGTATACAAGGTTCTGAAAGATTCCTAACACAAGTTTCTAAAGGCATTTCTTATGTTGGCCAATCTAGCATGTGCCGCTGATAATATCAGCGATATCAGATGATATCTTTTGATGTGGGTCTCTGGGGATAGGTTCTTTGTGATATCAACCCCCAGAACTTTCTCTCTATTTGACTCTTGCAGGATATCACCTCCCAGATGGAACCTTGTGTTCAGCCTCCTGCTCCCTTCACCTAATTTCAATACTTTACACTTTCCTAAGTTGAACTCTGGTAGCCATTTTCTAGACTGTTCCTCCAGTTTTTCCAGATCGTTCTGTAGTCTCTGTCTATCTTCATCTGTCTTGATTCTTCTCATAATTTTTGCATCATCAGCAAACATAGAGAGGAATGCGTCTATATCTTCTGGAAGATAGTTTACATATATTAGAGGATGGGTCCAAGTACAGAGCCCTGTGGGACTCCGCTGGTGACATTTCGCCACTCTGATGTCTCCCCCTCACAGTTACTCGCTGTTTCATGTTGCTTAGATACTCCCTTATCCACTGGGGCAGCAAAAAAATGCAGTCTGTCTACCCTTCTCTTTCTTGCCTAATTTGTGTTGCTTGGTCATAGGTCTTGGTCTATTAAATTCCCCTGGCTGTTGCGGGTTCGACTCCCCAGCCTGGAGCCAAGGGTGTCATGTTTGAACCCCAAGGCTGTTGTTATCAGCAGCCCGCAGGCCCAGATATTCATTAGGACCCGACTAATGCAGGACTTCCTGTACGAAGTTTGTCTCATTGTCTCAGTCTTATGCTAAAGACGTTCTTTCCAACATCTCCCACTCGTCCGTGTCTCAAATTTCCATCTAAATTGCATATTTTAATTCAGGAGAAACCTGAGTGTATATGTATATGAAATGGGGGTTGTAACTTATGGAACAAACTACTGGGGATGTGATAGACATGGGTCGCCCGTTGTTTCCAGCGTAGGTTAATACGTATGTGAATGTGTTTGGGTTATCTTCTTGAGGCTATCTTGAGATGATTTCGGAGCTTAGCGTCCCCGCGGCCCGGTCCTCGACCAGGCCTCCTTTTTGTTACACATTCCCCGGAAGTAGCCCGTAGCAGCTGTCAAACTCCCAGGTACCTATTTACTGCTAGGTGAACAGGAGCATATGGGTGAAAGAAAATGTCCATTTGTTTCCGTCTCTGCCGGGATCGATCCCGGAACCTTAGGACTACGAATCCCGAGTGTCGTCCACTCAGCCGTCAGGCCCCGGGTGGAGGTGGATATTTGTTATATATACAAGAATAAATTCGCGTTTCGGGCAGGTCGGGAGCCGGTCGGCCGAGCGGACAGCACGCTGGACTTGTGATCCTGTGGTCCTGGGTTCGATCCCGGGCGCCGGCGAGAAACAATGAGCAGAGTTTCTTTCACCCTATGCCCCCTGTTACCTAGCAGTAAAATAGGTATCTGGGAGTTAGTCAGCTGTCACGGGCTGCTTCCTGAGGGTGGAGGCCTGGTCGAGGACCGGGCCGCGGGGACACTAAAGCCCCGAAATCATCTCAAGATAACCTCAATAAGATGGGTCCTTAATCCTAATTTTCCCCGAATCCGACTCTGTAAATTGTTTAACAACCAGGTACCCATTCACTGCTGGGGGAACAGGGGCTACAGTTAAGGATTGGCGCCCAGTCAATCCTCCCCGGCCAGGATACGAACCCAGGCCAAAGCGCTTGCGAAGCTCCGGGCCTGTGTTTTACCACTGCGCCACTTGGACTATAGGAATATCTGCTGGGGGAACAGGGGCTACAGTTAAGGATTGGCGCCCAGTCAATCCTCCCCGGCCAGGATACGAACCCAGGCCAAAGCGCTTGCGAAGCTCCGGGCCTGTGTTTTACCACTGCGCCACTTGGACTATAGGAATATCTGCTGGGGAACAGGGGCTACAGTTAAGGATTGGCGCCCAGTCAATCCTCCCCGGCCAGGATACGAACCCAGGCCAAAGCGCTTGCGAAGCTCCGGGCCTGTGTTTTACCACTGCGCCACTTGGACTATAGGAATATCTGGTGCCTTGTAAGGGCCAGTGGACCTCCTTCAGTTTCCTGTATTGTTGTTGTTCTATCTTACCTTACGCTGATCATGTATTTATCAACCGTATCACCTCGTCTGACATTCTTGTGTTCATGTCTCCTAGAATCCGCCCTTCTTGAAGTGTGTGCCAAGATTTAAGTCTCATGGAATCATGGAGTCTAAGGAGCCGGTCGGCCGAGCGGACAGCACGCTGGACTTGTGATCCTGTGGTACTGGGTTCGATCCCAGGCGCCGGCGAGAAACATTGGGCAGAGTTTCTTTCACCCTATGCCCCTGTTACCTAGCAGTAAAATAGGTACCTGGGTGTTAGTCAGCTGTCACGGGCTGCTTCCTGGGAGTGGAGGCCTGGTCGAGGACCGGGCCGCGGGGACACTAAAGCCCCGAAATCATTTCAAGATAACCTCAAGATAACACTCACAGTTCTGGTGTTTTAGCCTTGCGTTGTGGACGTTTTGGTGTGGCTGTGTGTGTGTTAAGGCCAGAGTTGGGGGGCGTCATGCTCCCAACTCCATGACGCCCCCCAGACGTCATGGAGTTGGGAGCGAGGCTACCGGGTCTGTTGTGTTGAGGGACTGGTCGGTTGTGATTTGTTTGCCTGACCCAACCACGTGACACAATTTGGCGGGAAGAGGTGTAGTACAGGGATGATGAGGGAACTCAGTGAGGTGAGGTTATCTTGAGGTTATCTTGAGATAACCTCACCTCAACTCACCGCGGCCCGGTCCTCGACCAGGCCTCCATCCCCAGGAAGCCGCCCGTGACAACTGACTAATACCCAGGTACCTGTTTTACTGCTAGGTAACAGGAACATAGGGTGAAAGAAACTCTGCCCAATGTTTCTCGCCGGCGCCTGGGATCGAACCCAGGACCACAGGATCACAAGTCCAGCGTGCTATCCGCTCGGCTCCCTTGAGAGTTGAAGGGTGGATGCTGGGATGAATGTACGGAGACGGGGAAGAATAAAGGGAAGAGATTATATGTATGGGTGATTAAGAGTAAAGCGAGAGGAAAGAGTAAGCGAAGGGTGATGCACAGGAAGGGAAAAGGGAGCAGAAGTCTATGCTTTACATAGTGAAATATGGGTTGGCGACTCCGTAGAGTTTCCCGTTGTGGGAGGTTGGTATGTATGTTGGTAATAGCAAAGTTTACCAGTATACTGAACATACAGCTGTGTAATTATCCTGCGAGATAGGTATTTTCAGCATGGCCTAGCTAACTCTTGACACACACAATGTAATCCCCTCTCATAGTCTAGGATAGCTGTATGAATGTAGACCTGAGTATGTTTATAAAAAAACAGTGATAGTGTCTGTATACCGTAATTGTGTGTTTAATGGTGATATATATTCTGTTAATTGTGTTCCAGTTAATTTGGTATTGACAGAGGGAAATAAATGGTTACAATTCTATTTTCTTCTTCCACTTGAAGCACACGTCAAGTTTAATATCATTTTATATAGCAATAAAAAAATAGTATTTCAACAGTGATATAGATTGCAGATAGATAATGAACAGTGAAGAACTTAAACGGATATACGAGACTGTTATATCTCATCATAGATGGCAAGCTACGTGTGAAGGAGGTGGGACTGGTGAGGTCAGACCACCTCACGATGAGTGAGGATGGGAAGGTAACCGTTGTATCAGTCAGGAGTATTATGAGGTTGATTATGAGGACCTTGAAATTCAGGGATCCCATCTCAGTGCTCATACGTCTCAACTCGCTCCTCATACATCTCTGCTTGCTCCTCATACTTTTTAACTGACTCATACGTCTCAACTCGTTCCTCATACATCTCTGCTCGCTCCTCATACTTTTCAACTCGCTCCTCATACTTTTCAACTCGCTCCTCATACTTTTCAACTCGCTCCTCATACTTTTCAACTCGCTCCTCATACTTTTCAACTCGCTCCTCATACTTTTCAACTCGCTCCTCATACTTTTCAACTCGCTCCTCATACTTTTCAACTCGCTCCTCATACTTTTCAACTCCTCATACTTTTCAACTCACTCCTCATACTTTTCAACTCGCTCCTCATACTTTTCGACTCGCTCCTCATACTTTTCAACTCCTCATACTTTTCAACTCGCTCCTCATACTTTTCAACTTGCTCCTCATACTTTTCAACTCGCTCCTCATACTTTTCAACTCGCTCCTCATACTTTTCGACTCGCTCCTCATACTTTTCGACTCGCTCCTCATACTTCTCAACTCGCTCCTCATACTTTTCAACTCCTCATACTTTTCGACTCGCTCCTCATACTTCTCAACTCGCTCCTCATACTTTTCAACTCACTCCTCATACTTTTCAACTCACTCCTCATACTTTTCGACTCGCTCCTCATACTTCTCAACTCGCTCCTCATACTTTTCAATGCACTCCTCATACTCGGCTCGCTCGAGCAATCCTTCCCGCCCTGTGAACACTGTTCAATACACTCTTCCCCTTTCAAGACGGGAGATATTTGTGCAATAGAAGAGATACAGAGGACCTACACGACCCGCACAGACACGCTACAACACCTATATTACCCAGACGGCCTCGAAGAGCACACATTCTTATATTTGGGAAAGGAGTCTAGGGAAAGGTATAATATTACATTATATATATATATATATATATATATATATATATATATATATATATATATATATATATATATAATATATATATATATATATAATGTGTGTGTGTGTGTGTGTGTGTATCACGAAAGTAAACACGTGATTAAAAATGTGACAATGTCAGACCACGGAGGAAAATGAAACAGGAATTTCCTCAAGTACTTTCGTATATTAATACAATAATATATATTAATATATATTGTATTAATATACGAAAGTACTTAAGGAAATTCCCGTTTCATTTTTCCTCCGTGGTCTGACATTGTCATATATATATATATATATATATATATATATATATATATATATATATAATATACGATTACATGGAAAATGCTATCCCAGAGGTCCAGTATTTGGCCCAAAGTAGTAAGGTCTAGATGTTATACTGGCCCAAAGGTCTAGATGTTATTCTGGCCCAAAGGTCCAGATGTTATGCTGGCCCAAAGGTCCAGATGTTATGCTGGCCAAAAGGTCCAGATGTTATGCTGGCCCAAAGGTCTAGATGTTATGCTGGCCCAAAGGTCTAGATGTTATGCTGGCCCAAAGGTCCAGATGTTATGCTGGCCCAAAGGTCCAGATGTTATGCTGGCCCAAAGGTCCAGATGTTATGCTGGCCCAAAGGTCCAGATGTTATGCTGGCCCAAAGGTCCAGATGTTATGCTGGCCCAAAGGTCCAGAGTTATGCTGGCCCAAAGGTCTAGATGTTATGCTGGCCCAAAGGTCTAGATGTTATGCTGGCCCAAAGGTCCAGATGTTATGCTGGCCCAAAGGTCCAGATGTTATGCTGGCCCAAAGGTCCAGATGTTATGCTGGCCCAAAGGTCCAGATGTTATGCTGGCCCAAAGGTCCAGATGTTATGCTGGCCCAAAGGTCCAGATGTTATGCTGGCCCAAAGGTCTAGATGTTATGCTGGCCCAAAGGTCCAAATGTTATACTAGCCCAAAGGTCCAGTATTTGGCCCAAAGTAGTAAGGTCCAAATGTTATACTGGCCCAAAGGTGCAGTATTTGGGCCAGGTCTAAAATATTCATAAATAATTACAAAATTATATGGGAGCAAAATATAGGGTAGGAAGAGGCCAATCGAGACACCATAGACACAATCAGAGATCACTATTCCTGAGAACCTCGGACAAATACAAGAAATATTCTCTGAACACGAATAAATGTTTTCAAGCGACAATTTGACAAAATTCCTGGCGGTAGCGTTGGATCAAGCGGGTTGTAGTGGGATACGTTGGCCTGCGGGCTGTTGTAAGTATGTAAGTCTTTTAGAAGTTACCACAAGACAAGTCTGGCCCCGGGAGTAGATGTACTCTAGAGACTATGCTTGGGGAAGTTGGAAGCACTCTCAGAGTCCGTATTGTCTTGAGAGATCGTGTCATATAGAAATGCAGGAGCCAAGAAAATTGCCCTTCTAGTCACACTTGGCCCCCCCTCCCTCCCCCCAGCTAATTGTGAGAGGGGGGTGGCGCCCCCCTCTTCTACCGTGAGGAAGAGGGGGTCCCAAGGCACCGTGTTGGCCTCCTTGGTGAGCCCCCACACACAGGCCGACAAGGTCAAGACTCTTATATATCGATCTGCATGCGGGCCAGGCTTTTGTCCCACATTATGTTGGGGTTATATTAAGGGATGGGGGGGGGGCGGGGAAGGGATGGAGA